>JAQZBX010023272.1:16188-31057 GCA_029593785.1 Cabassous unicinctus | reverse complement strand
TCATTTATAAAATAGGGAAGGAATACTGCTGCCTTTTGGGGTCATTGTGAGGATTATGTGGATGATAAGATGCTCATGGGGTCACTGTGGGGGTTATGTTGACGATACAGGTAAGAAGCTCAGCATGATGCCTAGCACATAGCAGGTGCTCAATGAATTACACTGTCATTGTGATGTAGTCATTTTTCTTACATGCCTGCATCTCCTAGTAGATGATGAGTTTCCAGAGGCCACAGATTTGAGTTTTACTTCTTTTGGGGAGTCTCCCACTGGTGCTTTGTAGGCAGGACTGGCTGCATGGGTGTGTGACCAGTGCAGTTGCTCAGTAGGGCTCTGCGCTTGGATTCAGTGTTCTTCAAGGTGCTGTCTTGAAGTTCTTAGTAATTTTACATTTGGATTTGCATTTGCCTTTGAGTTTGTGTAAGTGAAGTCCAATGGGACAATGGGGCATGCTCTGGGGGTTTGGCGACTCTTCAAAATTTGGTTTGGGCTGCCTGCTCTCTGCCCTCAGGTGTTCTGACCTTGCCCAGCTTCCCTTCCCATCCCGACCCTTGACTGCTACCACAGGGTATTGGGGGCCCATTCTCAGATCCAGATATGATTACAAGCCAGCGTGGAAGTTGCAATCCTTTGGGGGTTGCCTGTCTGCTTGGACAATCCATTGGGTGCCTGGCCTGTAGATGGGGAGATAAGACTTCACAGCCCTGAAGAAGACCCCACATTTTCATTTTGCTCTGGACCCTGGAAGTTATATAGCCAGCCCTGCTCGCATGTGCTTAACAAAAATTGCTTACTGAAGGAGTACAAGATGAAAAGGCCAGATTAGGTAGAGTGAAGAAGGAAGAGGACAGAGTCTGCAAAGACTGGGCTCCTTATCAATAGCCACAAGCATGGAAAAGGCAGATGGCAGGCTGTTAGACAGCTGGGGAGCTGGAAGGGAACGTATTGTTTCATAGCCTAACCTAGAATGACGTGATTTTCCACGTTCAAATACACAGTTCACTTTCCGCCTCCACTCAGATGTATCCCGAGACCCAAATAATATCTTCGGTTTTTCCTTTCCCAGGATGAAACAAGGATCTATATCTGGGAGATGGTGAAATAGTGATAAAATCTCTATATCTTTTCAATGAATATTGTCTATATCATATCAATGAATATTAATTGAGATCCTATGGACTACAGACTTCTCTTCCTTTGCTAATTCGATTCTGGAGAGACAGACAGAAAGGAAGAGAGACATCAGGCATCACTATGATATCATCTCTAGCTTTTGTAGACTAGGGACATGATTTTATAGCAAAACACTAATTACAACAAATCCACTGAAAAATATTTTGGAACATGGAGAAATTCTTTTCTTTAACAGGGTGTGGTCCATAACAGATAATTAGAAGCATGCGTCAAGCCATCCACCTTGTGTGTTAGGGACAGACAGGAAAAAGAAAAGTAGAAATGAGGGGAAAATAGACCTTGGTAGTAGAGGCTGTTTTGCGAGATCCGGCATAAAGTTCCACATCTTCCAGCCCTCTCAATGCTGAGTAAGCCTGTGGTTCCATCTCAGAGATTTTCCAGTTTGTGTTTTTCAGCCTTTTGCCCCAGATCTCTGCCATCCCGAGGCCACCCGCTCTCATTCTGCCCTCCCCATCCTCCTTTCTTCCCTTCATCCTCCTTTCCTCTTCTTCCCTGTCCTCTTTTAAAACCAGGGAACAATGTGTGACCTGCTAGATGTGCCAAATACCCATGTGCTGCATGTTTTTACATTAATTTATCAAAACACAAACATAGCAAAACTGCAATGCTAATATAAAGTATATATCTGACCATTAAAAAAAAAAAAAGCACCTGGTGAAAATACCCTAAACAAACCTGGCCAGCATTCGGACCGCTTTGAAAATAAAGTGGGATTTGTTTGCAAGGATTTAAATTGGTAAATTATTTGAATTTCTCCACCCCTAGGTGAATGATTTAGATGGCCTTGACCCCAGCCTGCCTGCAGGGATTAATGTGGGATAATGATTGCTGAGGCTATCATTGCAGCCGGCATCATTAATTATCCTTATTGATTGTAGCTTTCAAAGATAAAGCATTATGCTGACTGGAAAATACCCTCTTCCTGCAAGGTCAAGGCTAAAATAGGGAAGCTAAATAATTGCATTTACAAACAAAGAAATAAAAATAACCTCTCAGAGCATTATGTAATTAAGATCCAATTACAACGTTTGTTCTTGTTTACAAAATGACAGCGTTCTTCTTGTCAAGTCATTTTCCCGAAAATTGCTTCAGTACATGATAATTGCATTATAGCAGGTAACCAGAAAGGAACATTAAAAGGGGGATCAGTTTCCTTGGATAGCTGCCACGGCTCTTGCTGTCTGACCCACCTACGAAAGTGTGAGGTCCCCAGGGAATTGTCTAAAAATACTAATGATATATTAAATGAAGGGGGTGAGATGGAGGAAGCAATAATTGGGCCTCAAATCCTATTATATTTCTTCTGGACAGTGTAATGGAGCTTAGAGCTATCCCAAGGATGTCATCGCTGATGTCTTTCTTTATCCCTCCCCCCCAGCCCCCTTTCTCTGGCCACATCTTTTCATTGCTCAGAGCAGCCTGGCTCTAAAGCCTTATTTGGTTGTAAATTTCTCTGGCTGCTATTGATCAGATTTTGGATTTTTAAAAGAATTTTTCTAACAAGAGGTTTTATATGTTAAAACCAAAGCCATGGGTGATTTTCTGAATGGAAGTATTTCAGACAAATTTCTGAGGTGTTTCTTCTGCTAAATGTCTTCTGTTATATGTTCTGATATGTCACATATATTGAGGTCTGATTACAAAAGGGATGGGATTGGGAGATGGGAGCTGGTGAAGGAGTTGGGAGTCCACTCTTAGTGTTGGGGTTTATGACCCAGGCCAGACATTTGGTCTTTGGGGGCTTAGTTCCCCCATCTGAGAAAGTGGGAATCGTTATCACAATCCTGCCTTATTCAGGGTAAAGTGAAAACTAAGGACAGCAACAACAATAACCATTTGTGTAAATTGTTTATTATATAGTGGGACTCTTTGAATAGAAGGAATTTTCAAAATAGAGGGTGATGCTTTATATTTCCCTCATTTTATTAAAAAAAAAAAAGATAACTGCCATTCGTTACCCACTTGCAGTGGGCCGGGCACAGTGCTGAGCATTTTATTTAATCCTCATAGCCACTCTGTGAAAAATACTATTATTATTTTCATTTTATAGACAGATGGGGAAACTGAAGCTCAGAGAGGTTAAGTAATTTTCCCACTGACACATAGCTAGAAAGTGGTGGAACAGAGATTTAAATCCAGATCTCACCTAACTTTGAAGTCTGTTCTCCTTTTTGATCCATAGAGTTCCAGCAAAAGTCTATACTTCCAGCCTTGTACCTCTACCACTTGGACCTAGTCTCTTCTTCAGCTTCATCTAGCAAACTTCATACACCTTATATTACTTAATATAGAAATGTGAGATGGATACATTCTTGCAAAATTTCATATAATATATAAGTTCATAGACCAAAGTGCAGAAGCCTCCTGCCTTCAACCCTTAAATCCTTAGATGTAGCAACTGTGGGATCTAGCGTGACTTCTTTTACGCCTTTCCCTTTGCATACATAGTGGCATACACATTTAAAATTTGTTACACATAATAAGAGTATAAGTTTTATTCTGTGACTTGTCTCTTTTCCTTAAGAGTATACCTAAGAGAGATTTCCAAGCAGTGTGTATTGTTCCACTTATTTCTTTGTAATGACACTGTAGACCCCCATTGTATGACTACATCATAATTTATTTAACCTGTCTCTTACTTTGGGCCATTTAGATTGTTTCCAATTGTCACAACTATAGTCAGGGCTATAATGAACTTGTATGTACATCTATCTTAGTGGACATATATGAATATTTCTCAAGGTTATATTTCTGGAAGTTAAATATCTGAGGCAAAGGATATGCACATTATAAATTTTGATAGATAATGAAAAGTTGCCCTTCAATAAGATTGGTCCAGTTTACACCATCATAAGATGTGTACATCATTGAACGTGCCTGTTTTTCTCTATATGCACAAACACATGCTGTTATGAGTCTTATTTTGTCATTTTGTTGGATGAGAAATTATAGCTCATTACACTTAAAATTTGCATTTTCATAGGGAAATGAAACATTTTTATATGTTTATTAGCCATTTGTTTATCTTCTTGTAGACTACTCATATACCATGATCATTTATCTATTAAGCTATTTAGTAGATGTTTGTCTTTTTGTCATTGACACATCCAAACATCTTTCTCATCTTCAGAGCATCCCTGTTCCATGAGGCTTGGTAGAAGGTACCACCCACTAATAGCATCAATTTACAACTTGCCTTGGCCAATGGATTGCTTTTGTCTAAGTCACTGAAGTCTGAAGGAATGATACAAAACCACAGGGATAGTTAATAAATTATCCGTGGCAGCTCTGGTGATGTCAGTGGCTGCGTCCTCATCAAGCCAGGTGTTGGGATCTTGGTTTGTTTCCTGACATCTAATCTCCCTTTGATCCTGCCCAGGTCCCAAGCTTTCCATTGATATTGTGTGCCAGCTCATGGATTTCCAAAAGCATTATTTTGCTTAAGTTATCCAGAAATGATTTTTATTGCTTGCAACCAAAAGCCCCATATATTATAGTAATCAAAAAGAGGGTGGCTTGCAGTCAAAAGATCCTCAAGGAGATGAGGAGGATCTGGAATTGTTTATCTAGCCGGAATGGGGCTGAAGGCAACAAAATTCTATTGGTATACAGAGGTTTGAATTTGGCAGTGCCTGGCAAGAGATGGTGAAACAACTAATTAAATTATTGCTTGTGGCCTTCTGGAATGATGAGCACATTGAAGTAAAGAATGTGAAAAACCATTTCGTTATTACCATAAGATAGTATAAAAGGGCATGAGGAATTCAAGAATGTGGAGTGAGATAAAGGCCCTCAAGCAACTTAAAGAAAAGGAATAAAAAGTTCAAGTCCATACATTTTTGAATCAAGGCATTGGACTGAAACTCAGAGACTTACCAGGACTAGGTTAAAAGATTATGTTATTTCTTGAAACCAGAGGGCTAGTATAACCTGATACCAAACAAGATCTGATCCTGTGAACTGCCAAAATTACACTATCAATTGAATTCCTAGCTTTGTTGGGTCTTTTATGTGAAAGGTAAGGAATTGATCAAGAAAAACTGAGAGACTGAGAACAGGAATAGGGACATAAAGGGGTTGTAGAAGACTTGGGCTATGCTGAGCCCCTACTCTCACTAAAGCTCCCTGGCCATTCAGACTGAGAGACCCCTCTTCCATGGCCATAAGGCTATTGCAATGTCTTCATCTGAGAAAGGTGCCTTGTAAAAGGAAGTCAATACTCATCAGAAACTTCTCAATCCATTGCTTCCATACACATAATTAGGGTCAGTTGCCGATATATAGCTTGGGGCTCAATTACAAAATCAAATGTGGGAGAAGAACTTACACACCAAAAATATATATTTTAAAAATTTCCAGTTGCTGTATAGTAATCCATTGTAAACATATACAAATTTATTCATTACTGATGATCATAGGCATTTGGATTATCTCCAGTTTTAGGAATATATAACAAATGATATGCTTGTACATGGTTTATGGTAAATTGCATTTTTGTTGGGAATACACCTGGGAGACTGTATGTTTGTAGAGTGTGTGTATGTTTGATTTTAGTAGATAGTTTGCCAAAGGGAGTGTACCAATTTACATTCCCATCAATAGTGTCTGAAAATGTTACCTGTTCCACATCCTCACCAACACTGGTGTCAGTCTTTTTCATTTTAGCCGTTCTAGTGGCGATGTAGTGATAGCTCACTGCTGTTTTAGTTTGCATTTCCCTTGTGACTGATGAGATTGAACATCCTTTCATATGTTTATCAACCATTTGGATATTCTCTCTTGAGAAAAACTTGTCCAAATGTCTTTACCATTTTTTTTCTATTGGATTCTCTCTCTTTAAAAAAAAAAAAATCAATAGGAATTATTTATATAGTCTGAATATGAGTACTTTGTCATGTGCTGCAAATAATCCTCTTCCACTTTGTGGCCTGCCTGTTCAGTCTCTTAATGGTGTCTTGATGAATGCTGCTTATCTTTTAATTTTGTTTATGGCATCTTTTCTTTGCACAGAACCTTAAATGTTTAAGCAGTTGAAAAAACGAATGATATTTTCTTTTACGGTTTGCGAATTTTGTATCTTGCTTGAGAAGGTCTTTTCTGCCTTGGGATTTAAAAGCTCTTCTTTCATATTTTCTTTTCTTTCAGTTTTATTAATTAATTCATAAAAGCTTTTTTTGTGTGTATGATGTGGGGTAGTGAGTTTAATTTGATTCTGTTGAGTCCATATGTCCTAATACCATTATTTAGTGGTACTTTCATCTCCACACTCCCTTTTGTACTTATAGTACTCTGTTTATAATGAAACAAATTCTTTTAGTATTCTCCACTGAACTATTTGTTTATGTTTGTATCATTATAATACTGTTTTAATTTCCATACTTCAAAATATATTTTGATATCTAATAGGGCAAGTGCCATCACCTTGTTATTTTTCAAGTATGAATCTCTTTATATTTATATTTATATTTATTTGGAATCAGCTTGTCAAGTTCCATAAAATTTTACTCTTGGGATTTCAATTGGGATTGCCTTAAATGTATAAACTAATTTGAAGATAGAATTTATACTTTTAAATTTTGGGCCATTCCTTTTGAGATGTAGGTATACTTCTTTGTTTAATAAAGTATTCTTTTATGTCTTTTAATAAAGTTTTTAAGTTTTCTCCATATAGTTCTTACTTATTTCTTGGGCATCTAATGTCTGGGTACTTTAGGGCATACAACAGGTTGCTACTGATAATGGTATATTTTCTCATCAAATTTTCAAAAGTGAATTTATCCAGTGTGTAGAAATTATTTCTATATGTTGGTCTTGTGTTTTTCCACCTTACTGATGTCTTTTATTAATACATAATTTATACTTGAGTCTCTTGGACTTCTTACCTGTTATTTAATATCTGCTGTGACATCAACCAATTTTGTATGATACATGAATATTTGACTAAAAGTATTTTGGAAGGAAAATACATCTAAATTAAGAACAACTATTGCTCTCTCTAACTGCTGATTGGTTACAGAAGAGTGCTACATTTGTAGCAGATGCTGAATACAGACTTCTGGAGTCCCTAGCAGGACGGGGTGCACCTTCTTGCTTAGAAACAGCTCCTCACATCCCCAATCATCTGCAGCCCTCATTTGAGAACCGCTAGGTAAGAATGGGCCCCAGTAAGGCACAATTTGCATCTATTTTGCAATTACTATTTGTTCTGGAAAAAGGTTTTTTGCATTATGTATTGCTGTTTTTCCTTTCCTGAATTAGCAGAGGTCACCGTGGTTACCTGTATTGTCTATAGATCCCTGTGTTCCCATTTATTCATTCAGCCAGTCAGTATGAAGCACACACCGTGTGTCAGGCACTGAGGATATAGAATTAAATAACACTCGGTTCCTTTCTTCAAGGAGCTTATTGTCTAGGTAGGAAGTCCCACAAGTAAATGAATAATTGTGGCTCAGATTTTCTGTGTGTGTGAGGTATGATTAAACAGTATTATTATAATGGTAATGGGGAATTCAACCCAGGTCTTGAATTTTATATGTGATGCTATTGGGAGTTTGGAATAGATCCAGAAAACGTTTCCTGTGTCTCATCACTTCCAAACTTGTGAATGTTGGTAGGATCAAAGAATTTTAAATCTGAAAAGAGATTATTAGAGATCATCTCATTCACTCTACAGATGAAGAAAGAGAGGCCCAGAGAGGCCATGTATTTTGGCCAAGTGAGTAATCTGTGTAAATTCCATCTCCAGACTTTTCATCTAAGGCCTATTTCAATACACCACATATAATGTCCTTTTCCTCAAATGACATTCAAACCAGGGATATATTGTTATTCAGATCAGTGATGTTTCTGGCTTCAGTTTTAAGACACTATAAAATGTTGTTGGGTTTTTGGCATATCTAAAACTGAGTTTAATTTGAAACTATTGTATAAAGATTATGTTACCCAATACTTTTTTTTCTAGGCAGGAGACTGATGAAATAAAATTAAAAGTGAAAAGTTTAATCTTTGGTGAATACAAAATGGACCATACTTGGTGCATACTCCAAATAGGAGTAGGTGAGTGACATGGATGATTTAAGGGTTAAAACCTCTGGTGCTGGTTTCAGCCAGTGTCGGGCTCTCAACCCAGCGATTATATATGACAGATTCTGTGACTTTTGGCACCTTCTTTAGCTTTGGTCTTTCTTCATTGGTAAAATGGGATAATAATAGCCACATTACAGGGTTATTATGGTGATTAGATGAGATAATATGTATAAAGGGCTTTGCACAGAGACCTTGGAATAGAGTAAATTCCTTGTAATTGATGGTTATTAAATTATTGGACATGGACTGTTGCCATTGACTAGTACAGTCCCATTTTATCATATAAATTTCCCCTGTCTTCAGATGTTTTTGCATACCTGCACTTTCCCAATGGAGTGAAATCATCTGTTAATGATAGCATATCGAATTATGGTATGACTGGAGTAGTTTTCCTTCTCAACAGTTTATTACTTCACGGTATTGAAATATGATTCTAAAGATTTATAGTGCTGAGGTATGTATAAAACAATCATGAAAGCATCTAAGCATATTTAAATCTTGAAACTAATAACTATTTCATTTTAAAGATGATGCCTCACTTTTTTTTCTTTGATGTCAATTGTCCAGCTACTCAGATATTTATGGAAACTGCTATCTATAAGCATATTGTGCTTGATATTTTGAGCAATAGATGGTCCCTGACTGTAAGGAGTTTACAGTGTAGTTAGGGATACAAGTCATAACTATATGAAAATGGCAGCAAATTCAGAACTCTATAAAAAGTATAACAAGGTAAATTATTATAATAGAGAAAATAGAGCCTAAGACTATAAAGGAAAGGAGGACTTTTTGACTGGTTGTGATCTGGGAAAGCCTCATGGATGAGGATGGATGAAAGTTTGACCTTGCTGGATAGGGAAGATTTGGGAGGGGGGAAGAAAGAAGGCAGAAGAGGGGTGTGTATGTCAGGTTATGTATAGGGAACAGTTAGCTGATTAGTTAGCTTAGAAGAAAGAATTCATGGATGTTTAGGTTAAAAACAGACCATACAGAGCTTTTAACTACTTCAAGTATGCAAAGTGAAAGAGTTTAAACTTTGTCCTGTTGGCAGTGGGGAGCCAGTGAAATTTTCAGGTAGGGTGTAAAATCATCAAGGTGGTTTTTCAGAAAGATTAATCTGTTGGCCAAATATAGCCTGGAATTAGGGGAAAGCTAGAGACAACCAGGTCATTTAGCAAGTGCAGTTATGAAGTGGTAAAAGGCTGAGTGGTGGAAATGAAAAGGACAGGGAGAATGCAAGGTGCATTATCATGCTGAATTGCCAAAGAATTGTGACAGTAGTTTCAAGCTCAGTGCAAATTATAGAAAAGGAGAATTTGGCACCAGTAAGTGAGTTTTGGTTAAATTTTCATCGAGCTGAGTTTGAAGTGGTGGCAAGATATCCAAGTGGGATTGTCCAGTAAATATTTGAAAAGAAAATATTAGGTGTCAAGAATGAAAAACGTGGGTGTGCATGTTAGCAGCAAGACGTTAAGGAGGCAGTTGGCGGTAAAGAGGGAATAGTTAGTAAGATTAAGTTTTAGAAGTTTGGAAGTGGAAGGGATGATGCAGGAAGATGCTAGAGCAGGCAAGCAGGTCAAAGAGCTTGTGAAATTTTGAAGTTAGAACTGATGGGTAGGCGTGAAAGATGTTTAAAAGAATGAAGGGTAAAATATGTAAAATATAAAATAAAGAGGCAAATGAGATGGGCTGTTTTCCTTGTAATTGTCCTGAGTAATTTCCTATCAGATTTTATGACATTTATTCAGAATTGCTGGATTTGGCTGAAGCAGGAAGGATTTTTAAAATATATTTTATAACTTTTCCCTTGGATGAGATTGTTCAAATCAGAGCTATGAAATGGTGCTGTTGTCCCTATTGCAACATGCAACAAAACCTCAAATTTAGATTCTATATGGCATAGGTATAGGTAAGACATTTTGCTTCTTAGGTTACATTGGCAAAATAAAGAAAAATGCAGGCACTTTCTGATGGAAAATTAAGAAAATGAATTTGTCAACTGCTAAGGTATTGTTAAAGTGCTACAGTTTGGATTTGCAGTGTTTGATGTCACAATTAATTTGTCATTGTCAGAGTATGTTCCTGTTTTTGACCCCACACCAAAACGGCGTAAAAAAGTTTGTGAAGAAAAGCTTCTTGGAAGTCAAATGGCTCATCTAAAACAGCATTTTAATGATTTAAGTAAAAATGAATCAGAAACATGTGGATTTAATTTCCTTTACAATTCACATGGGTTTGAAACTTAAAAGAAAATAGTACTTGGCACAATGTGTTTAGGGTTTGGTTAAGCTCAAAACATTTGAAAAACCTTTTGGAACACTGGATGACTTCGAAATACATCTGGGTTTGCCTATCCATGTGGGCACGGTTACAAAACTCTTGTCCTTCGTGGCACTATTCAAACATTCTATTAACATGTTTCAGTTTTCAAAGGTTTAGTTAAAATCAACAAATTTTATTGATTGCCTACTATGTGCCGTCAACAGAGAGCCACATCTTCCCATTTCACAGTCCGGGAGTCTTCACTGGAGCGTGGTCAAGGGAAGCCCCCACACAGACCAAGTAAGCATGGGCCACCAGCATGATCCTTTGAGAATTAGAATTCTATTACATCAGCTATTCGTGTTCATATCCTTTGCTATTGTAGAATTCCATTAACTCTCAGGAGTGTGAAAAAGAGAAAAGTTATACGACATGGTACTGAATTGATAATTAATCTTTGCTTTGGGCTTTTAAACAATTACTTTAAAAGGTCATTTTGGTGTGTGTTGAAAAGGCAATAGATGCTTTAAATGTTACATTGGGGATGTTAATTAATATATTTAGAGAGGACCATGAAAATGAGGAAAATCACTGGTTGGCAAAGTAACCTCTTTGCAGTTGCAACCCCAACTAACCTACATGGCAAGCCCAATTGTTAGCAACTCAGTGGCAAGGGGATTTGTAATGAAATCCACTGAGGTTCTGCCTGAAATGCACTCGTATTATTTATAGCCAATTATATAAATCCCAAAGCTGAGTGACACCTAGGGAGATAATTGAATTTCTTAGATTTTTCTCTTTACACTCACTGCCATGATCAGAAAAATACAATTTTGAATGCTCCTCTCTCTTAGGGTAAGACCATGCAGTCCGTGTAATTGGATAAGTCTCCAGGGAAAGCTGGCTTCTCCACTACTATTTATGAAAAGCATTATGGAAACTTGGCCTCAATTTTTTGGTAACTTTTTCAAGAGACCAAAAGGATGCAACTTTAAATAATCTCTTCTCATTTTTTACCCAAGTTGGTTTATGAACTTTAATCACACAAAATGTTTTGCCTAAGGAAGTTGTCCAGGCTGCACGAAAGAAATACTCTTTAGAAAAGGGCAGCATTAGTTGTTTGCATAAGCGGTAAAATGCAACTAAAGAGAAACCCACTCCCCCCTTAAAAGAAACCTCCAGATTGTGGTTTGTAATCGGACCTTGGGAGAGGATGTCATATACGGTCCCTCAGGTATGTGTGATCAACTTAGATAATCAGACCACAGGTTGGTTATAAAAAGATGACATGTTGACATGTGAGAGATACCAGGAAATATCTATCTACATTCATATGAAAGTTGGATAACTCTTCTAATCTCCTTTCATATTGTGCTCCTTGATGACCATCTGACATTCTTGGCAAACTTAAGAGGAAATCAAATGTAGATATAATACCCACCACTTTAATTCAGCAAATTTGAGATCCTGAGATTTGAGAATATTGGAGGAAGCAAAGCAGTATGTCTTTCATTAAAGGAGGCAGAGAGGTTAATGGAGACTTCTGCGTTACTCAGAGCCAGGTTTCTTATGATCCCTTAGCCGCCGCTATATTATTCTCATCTGCTCTGCTGAGGAGAAATGAAAATATCCCCCGCAAACTTTGGATAAATAGGCGGCTGTTTAGAAGGTAAGAGCTTCCTTGGTGCTGCTAAAATCCTTAATGGAATCATCTTTGCTAGCTTTGCTGCTGCTGTGGAATCTCTAAGGGAGGTACCAGTGGTCTTGTCTTCAAGGAGAACTGAAGAAATGGCTGACAAATATGTTACAGGCAATATGCCTACATAACAGTCATGGGAAACATTCATTTTTTTCAATTAATTATGTAATGGAGCTAGGTGTTCATGGCACTGATTACTGCTCATGAAAGGCTTTTTTTCAGATGGGAATAAGTAGAGGATTTTTGTTTTGGTATGAATTAAAGCCTCCTTTCCCCCTCCTCTCTTATTTCCACACAAATTAATTCCGCAATTTAATAAACTAACAGGTGGTTCCACTTCAGGCTGAGCAGATGTTAGCCTGAATGAATGGAGTCCCCTCTTGTGTTCAATATATCCCTGAGCTCTTTCTTTCTTTATCTCTTCACTTTTCTCTTTTCTTTTCCCCCCGTTTCTGCCAGATTTATGAGCAGCTACAGTATGAGCTGTTTTGTTTGAGCAATATGAATATTGATGACTGACACGTGCTGATTTTAGACGTAATAGTGGCATCCATAATCCTGAATATGTAGACATTTTTCATCAGATAATGAAGTACCAGATTGCCGTACCATAAAATCTCATTCTCTTGGTGACTGTGAGTAGATAATTTCTAATACTTTACCGATGGGACTCTAAATTGGAAACTTATTCCAGAAGAAGTTAACGGAGATAAAAAATTAAGTTCACAATTCAAAAAATCTCTATGTTGTTCAGAAGTCTGATGTATTAGTTCAGTTACATCTTTGACTCCCTTCCTGGTCATATTTGAGAAAGAGCCTCCCAGTTTAGAAAGAACAGCTTTCTTTGCCTTTTTTCTCTTCAGATCTTACCCAGAAATGATGGCATGTTCTTTCTCAGTTTCATAGAGACTTTGTAAACAATGGGACGTATGAAATGAGTCAAGAGGCTAGAGATAGTTTTTCTTCTGAGGAATCCTCTTAAAAATAGGTGAGGACTACTTTTCGTCTTTTAAATTAAAATTACGTGTGTGTGTGTTTTTGCTTCTGACAGATTTTCAGATTATACTTAATATGTATTTTGTGCATTCTATTAATGACTCCTTACTTAAAAATATACCTAGATGCAGAAGGCACGTTCCTGCTTTCCCAAAGACTTAATGGAAGTCATATTCTCCCCTTGGAACCAGCCAGACATAGTGGAGACATTGCTGATGAGAGAAAAATGTCACCCTCAGCTATTGTTCAACAGGACTGGCAAGACTGAGTAGCCCTCCCATTCTTGGCTTTTCCCCTTTCATTCTTTTTCTTAAGGCTTTCCTTTCAATAAGGAAGGAAAATAAGGAAGCATAGACATGGAAGATGTGATTTCTCTTTGCACAGGGATAGTCCTATCTCTCGGTCATTTTAGATTTTTCTCTGAAAAGCTCCTGGATGTAAATCCCATGCCTATCACAAGTTTAAGTGGGTTCTCTGGAATGTTACTGACGTTGTCTACATACACGAATTCATTTTTTCCATTTTAAATTGGAGTTGTCAGGGGGAGCAGATGTGGCTCAAGCGGTTGAGCACCTGCTTTCCACATGAGAGGCCCTGGTTTCAGTCCCTGGTGCCTCCTAAAAATAAAAACAAACAACAACAAGCAAACACATGAGAAAAAAAAAGCAAAAAACAAACAACTCAGGGGAGCCAATGTGGTTCAGTGGTTGAGCGCTGGCCTCCCACATACAAGGTCCTGGGTTCAATCCCCGGCTCTGGTACCTCAAAAAATAAAAATGAAAAATGGAGTTGTCAGGACCAGAGGGAAGGATGCAGAGAGTTTGGAGGACACAGAGTTAACTTGTGAGCCAAAGTGGGGTGGGGAAAGAAACGCCCTCCGAGGTCAGCCGGCTGTAAAGGCCCACAGCTTCTCTCCTTTCTCTGGTTCTAGTCTGCTTCTCTGATACCAGTGGTTCTAGCCTATGCTTTTTTCCTAATTCACACCCTGATTTCCCTTGTTCCTGACCTTGGCTTAATCTATCAGTCCTTGCTACACTGTACCTGGTGTGGGTCTGACAATCTGATTCTCTTCTCTTACAGTACTCACTTGACCTTCTGTTTGCTGCTTCAGTTTTTCCCTAGACCTCCACCTCTGTGTTCCTGACCCCAGGATGATAGAATGATCTCAGCTCTGATAAATCCTTCTTCACAAGCTCAGGATAAAGAACCTGAGGCCAGTCCCCAGTAAGGACTAGTGTCCCCTGAATCTCCTTCTCTCAGGTGATGTAGAAAATAAAATGGTGATAAAGACACTATCTACCAGGTACCTGTTAGTTTCCAGACTTTGTGCTGGGAATTTTATATAAAATGAGGCTATATAGTGCACAGGTCAGAGTGCATATCCTGGAATTTGGATCCCTGGGTTTGGATTCTGGTTGCAGTGCTTATTAACTGTGTGACTTATCCATAAAATAAGGATAACAATAGTACCCACAACATAGGGGTTTTGTGATGATTAAATGATTTAAAACAAAGAACTTGGGAGCAGATGTGGCTCAAGCTGTTGAGCTCCCGCCTCCCACATGGGAGGTCCTAGATTCAGTTCCCAGTGCCTCCTCAAAAAACAAAAACAAATAACAAGCAAAACAAATG
>JAQZBX010023272.1:0-16088 GCA_029593785.1 Cabassous unicinctus | reverse complement strand
TGTTGGCTATTATTATTGCTATTTTAAATCAATGTTATTTGGAAGTGTGAGGGCATTAAAATATCATTCTTTCATTTAGAAAAAATATTTGGCTTAAATATGCTTCCAATTACTTATTTAATTAAAGAAATTATAGATTCAATTTTCTTTTAAATAGCTGTAGTACAATTAATTTTGTTTTTGTCTACAATGAAAAGTCAAGCCAAGGAGATATCCAGATGATATTACTCTTTTACATTATTTCTATTACTTGTGGACTTCTCTCACAAAATAAGAATAGTTTTTGTTCTAATGAGAAAATAATTAGAAAATAGGAGCACAAACCAGAAAAAACTGGCATATTACCCTTATTATTAAACTGAAAGCAAATTCAATCCTCTGGATGTATATGATTAAGCATGACCCAGAATTCCATTTAATGATACCAGGTATTATGCAGGTATTGTTCTACTGACATTTCTACTTCTAATTGAAATGGTTAGTTGTAAAATTTCAAACAAATGATTCATTCCACAAATGTTTCTTGAACGCTTACTCTGTCTGAGGCACTGTTCAGCTCTGAACCAATCAGGCAAGGTCGCTCCCCTCGTGGCATTTTATTCTAAAGGGAGAAAGCAGTGCTATGAAGAGTATGGAACATGGTGATGTGATGACGAGTGGTGGGGGTGGGTTACTGGGCACTCCTTTAGAAAGGGCAGTTGGGGAGATGATCTCGAGGAGCCAGCCATGTGAAGACCTGGGAGCAGAGGGCAGAGAGCACACCAACTCCAAGCAAATGCCCTGTGGTGGGAATGAGCATGGTCTGTTGGAGTAAGTGAAAGACACCAGTGTCTGCACTGGAGGATGATGATTGGAGGCCAGGTAAGGACCTCAGAGTTTTAGTGACATAGGAAGTCACTGGAGTATTTTAAGCAGAAGATTCATAACCTTGGGTATGGAGGATGGATGGTGGTAGGGCGAGAGTGCGAGTGAGGAGCTCAGAAAGGCCACCAGGGCAGCGGTCCCGACAAGAGGCAAATGGGGACGGGGACTGGAGCTGTAGTAGGAGAGTTGGTGAGACATGGAGTACACAGTTTTGGAGGTAGGGCCTGGTGATGGATTGGAAATTGGGAAGTGAGGGGAAAAGGACCTAAGAATGATTCTTAAGTGTTTGGCTTTACCAGCTGGGTGGATGGTGGTATCATTTCCTCAGATGGTGACGATTAAGGAGGAACAAGAGTGAATAAAATCAGATGCTCTATTTCAGTCCAGTTATGTTTGAAATGCTATGAGCCAAACATATCAGTGATTGAAAATATGACTTTTGCTGAATCTATCTGAAGGGGAGATTTAGAATGTAGAGTATATGAATAAGCAAAAAACTTAAGCTTAAGAAAATTCATTTTAAAGCATATTATAGTCTTGCCAAATAAAGCATGCAATTGAAAATCTCCCTTTGAATTTTTTTTTTTTTTTTGGTGTGGATATAAAGAGATTTTAAAGTCAAATTGTCACTTTACTACCAATAGTTTGTTTAATGATAATATATCTTCTTTTAGAATTGTAGTAATTGATCCTTGCAGAGTTTTTCCTGTCCACTTTCACATATCTGTTGTTCTTTTAAGAGTTTTTTGTTGTTGTCAGATTTTATCAATAAATTTAATTTTGAATATTTGTATCTATTTTGAATTGATGTAGTCTTCATGATTAAATAGCCAATGGCTAGTGACTTTGCTAGGATGTAGTTCCTAATTCGTAGGTGAAAATTTTACAGTAGTCTTAAGTTCATTAAAATCTTTAGAGTGAGTGTTATCTTTGGATAGCCTTTTAAGCAACAAACAGGAAGATTTGGAGCACAACTCATATTGATGAACTAACTTGACAGTCATCACTTCATCTATAGTTGAGCTACCTTTATCTTATTATGTAAGTTTTATAAATAAACACTTGAATACCTTATCATTTTGCGTTAACGTTAGACACTAACAACTACCCTTGGCATCCTAAACCATTCAGAAACAATGAGCTTCTATCGTTCAAAACATAATGAAATACTAAATTTTTCTTATTCTCATTTTTGGCTGAGGATTAAATTACAAGCTTAATTTACTGATTTAAAAAAAATCCCATCTAGTAGACTGAAATGATATGTGCTGTTTATATAAATAGCATGGAGGTTAATTCAGTCCATTTCATGGAAATGGTTTATGTATTGTAATCATGAGTCAATACACAGTTCTCTCAAAATTTAAAAACAATGTAAATTAGCCAAGCCAATTTAATTCTTGCCAAGAAAGAATATTCCTTAAAGCCATGTTTTTAAGTTTATTAGGTTAAACGCAACTATATTCTGTAACTAATAAGCAAGAGGATTTATTGAATTTTGAAACTCACTGATTGTAAGTTATGTTCTTAAAGTTATTTAAACAAGTTAAATATGTTTATAATAATTTCATTTCCTATGTGACATCTAACTAATGAGCAAAAAATAAGTCTAGGAGAGAACCGGAGTCGGTTTAATCTTTTTCATGGCCAAAGCCAAGTTTAAATCCTATCCAAATGCCCCTTCTCAATCACAGCTTTAAAGGATTAAACATGATTATAGTGGTATTTCTCTACTTTTCTGACACACAAGTTCATGTCAAAGCTATCTTGAAGTCTGCCATGGAGTTTCACCTTAGAGGTGAGAAAGTAGCCTGCTGAGTACTTGTTTCAAGGAAGAAGATACATTTTCTTAATATAAATTGGGTAGCCTTTACAGCTATTGTGTTCAATCTTCTTTATGCCAAATTCCTATGAATATGCCGGACTGTAAGAACATAATTTATATCAGTGCTTTCTCTCTTAGTTTCATAGTTGATAAATTTGAAGAGGCCTTTCTGTGCTCATGAAATTTTTGCTTAGTAAGTCTAGTTTTCTGCCTCTTTCATTTGGGGAAAATGTGTAATTTAGTTACATAGATTTTAAAACTGATGTATCAAATATATAATATGCAGCAATTTATTTCTTTTTCAGGAAGTGTGGACTCTGGAATGAGAAATTCTTGGTTTAGGATTTTTCTTTTCTCTCTGGTTTGGAGAACAATCTAATCTGCATATGGTTTCTCTACAATTGTCTTTCCTGGTTATTTTTGGGGGAGGCCTGTACTCTAAAGAGAACCAGGTGTAAGAATAGCTTTAGTTTCATTTATTTCTATGCTCTGTACCATGGTTTTGATGTCCATATTTCCTGATTAAAATATTTGGTTTGATTATCTCCCAATGGACGCAACTATCTATATACTAGGTGTTTTGATGTGTTTTAAAAATAGGGGGGCCGTATAAAAAGCTTGTCTTCCTCCTCTTGATCTGGTCATGGCAGACCTGGTACGTTTTCCTTGTGCTCTGGGCCTCAGCTTTCTAACCTTTAAGGGGACTCCTCAGGCTTCATGGGGCTGTTCTGGACACAAAGCTCCCCGCCCTTCTGTGAACCACTGATGTCCTCTGTGGGTGGAACAGACCTGAATTAAGTTCCAGGTTCCTGTCAGTAGCCATGACTGTCTGCTGGAGGATTAATTTGAAGAAGGGAGTGTTACTGGAAGTGCTGAGTCAGCCAGCCTCATTTGGTATTTAGAGGAGACTCTGGAGAAGTTAACTGCTGGGAAGCTGTTTCTTAAAGATTTTTTTGAGCCCTGCTCTGGTGATAAACCTGCCACCTGATAAGTGCTAAATAGCAACTGTACGCTTTCAAGATAATGCCACAGCAGAAAGGTGGTCATTATATGTCACCAAAGCGAATGCATTTGACTTGGGGTTTTAGATATGATGTTCATTTGAAAGCGCACTTTAGCGGTACCGGAGGGAAATCCAAAACAGACTGTTCCTACTAAAAAGGATTCTTGCTTTAGCATGAAGGGAACTTGGAGTCATGAATAAACATATATGCCAGGTTCTCCTGGATTTGTTAAACAAATATTAATTAAGCATTTACTATACTCCATGAGCTGGAACTGTGCTCACACAACTTGGTATAGGAGATATAATGATGAATGAGACACAACTCCTGTCCTCAAGGATATCCACACAGGAACGGAAAGCAAGTAAGTGAACTAAAACTGAACAGCGATTAGGTTAGATGTATGTGTGGGAAGAGAGAGCAACATGAACAGTGTCCAGTTTTATCTGGGGCAAGAGGGGAACCAGGAAAAAGAGTGTGTGTGGGGGGTGCTCAGACTTGAGCTGAGTCCTGAAAAAAGCGTAGTGTGGGCACAACAGGATGACATTCGGGAGGGGCTCACAGGTAGGGGGTTGGTTTTGAGGGGAATTTGGTGGGAGACAAAGGCAGGAGCAAGATCATAGAGGCCCGCATAAGGCACGCTGAAAAGTCCCTACCTCATCTAGTTGGTAATGTTTTTTTTTAAACAATTTATTGAAGTATATCATTCATACACGAACATACAAAGCAACAAGTGTTCAGTAAACATTGTGAACTTACATGACAAACATGCATAACATCATACAGGGCTCCCACATATCAACCCACAACAAATACTTTGCATTGTTGTGAAACATTTGTTAACAAATTATGAAAGAGCATCGTCAAAGTATTACTACTACCTATAGTCGGTATCTTCCTCCCCTATATATTTTTTTTAAGGATTTATTTATTTATTTATTTACTTTTATCCATTTTTACCCCCCGCCCCCATTTTTGCTGTTTTTGTGCCCATTTGCTGGGCAACTCTCTGTGCCCGTTTCCTGCCCTCTCTTCTCATCTTTTTCCTCCTGTCTTCACTGAGACTTGATCATCAGAACCTCCGAGGTGGGAGAGAGGCGTCCTACTGCCTGTGCCACCTTAGTTCCTGGTTTTTTGGTGCATCTCATCTTGTGTTACTCTCCTGTTATGTCATCATCTTGCTGCGTGGCTCATGGGGCCTGACAGCACACCCACTTGTGGGGCTTGGGCTCACTCGCTTGTGGGGCCTGAAGGCGCACCGGCGCATGGGGTCTGGCGGCCTGCACACCTTCTGTATTTTTCTTTTTTTTTTTGATTTTTACCGGGAGGTCCCGGGATCAAATCCAGGTCCCTCCATATGGGAGACAGATGCCCAACCATTTGAGCCACATCCGTCCCCCTGCTATATCTCTTAAGGTTGACAAAAGATACCTAGAGTTACAGTCATTTCCCATACAAGATGGTCATATAATAAATCAGGCTTAGTTTATCACCAGCATTCTGAAAACCAGACCTAGGGAGAAAAACTAGGTCCGGGGACACACGCATGGTTTCTAATATAGCGAATGCTTAGCCTACCCTGATTATTACAAAATCAGGACAGCGAAAATATTTGCATGGTAATGGGTTTTAAACAAGGAAATAGCACTATCATATTTGTACTTTTTCTCTGGGAACAAGAATTCTGATAGTAACATGGAAGATGAATTAGAAGGGAGCCAGCTTGGCACTTGAGAAATCAGATAGGAAACCAATGCACCTGCCCAGGAGAGAGAGCATGAGAGCTGGAACTAAGGCAGGTCCTGAGTGGGGGTGTAGGGGAGGAGACGGACTGGAGAGAATCCACAGGTCTTGTACTGGTGACCAGTTGACTGCAGGAGGGGAGGCTGTGGAAGTCTAGGACATTTCTCAGGTTTCTCGTCTGGGTGGTGGGTAGATGATGAGGCCATTCCCTGAATGGAGATACAGTGGTGTAGGTGTGGGCATGTTAAAACTACTGGATAAACCCATATCAATGAATTCAATAGAGGATTAACAGTGAATTGTTTTTTTCTTCAAGAATACATGATACTTGATAATTCAGGGTCTCCCTGCTTTTTCCTTCCCTCTTCCTCTGCCAAGATGTGCAGGTAGTTGAAAATGGGTGTGTTTATCTTGAATTTTCAGGCCGATTTCCTCAATTCTCCACATATGTGTGTGTGGAGGTGCAGCACTACTATTAGCACTGAAAATACTGCTGTCTGCATTCACAGTGACTTTTTCTAGCAACTTCAGGCAACTGTCAAAGGCCCGGTGAAGTATACAAATATAAGTTGGAGGATTTATGAGGGGATGAGAACATATGTATGAGTCACAATGACATATTTTAAAAGTCTTGGATTTTATAAATAAATATAACTGAAATTATAGCAATTTTTAATGTATTATTTGTGTATGTGTCTCTTTAAGCTTTAAAAAATACATGAAAGGATGTGAATTGTCCCCCAGGATTTCAACAATAGAAAGCAATAGTAATTAAGCATAAAATAAATAAATTGACATGGATGCATTGGAGCTAATATAAATCCTGTGCAATTGGCATAAAGGAATTTATTTTCAAAACAGAACTAAATCTCTTTTCCATTATAGATTTAATTTAAGTAACATGATAAATAGTGGTAAATTGAACTTTATTATGTATTCATGAAATGCAGTTTAATACAATTGTTATTTCTGGCATTTGTGGTTTAAAGTTATTCCCTTATGGGTAGATGTTATTTTTAATGTGCAAATTCAGAAATAATGACCTCCAGTTTCACTGGCGAATTAGGGCTGATATCTACACATGGACAATAAGGGAAAAATAGTCTCTGAATTCCTGGCTTTATGAAAATTTCTAGCGCAATCTCTGACCCTTTAAAAACTGACATTATATAAATTATTTTAAGGTTACAATTGTATTCCACTGAAGAAAAAAAATAAATAATTTCCAAAGGTTTTTTGTTTGTTTGTTTTTTAAAGATTTATTTTATTTATTTATTTCTCCCCACCCCCTTGTTGTTTGCATTTGCTGTGCCTGTTTGTTGTATGCTGATCTTTTTAGGAGGCACAGGGAACTGAATCTGGGACCTCCCGTGTGGGAGGGAGGCACCTAATCCCCTGAGCCACCTCCACTCCCTGTTTTGTTGTATCTCTCATTATGTTTTCCTCATGTCTCTTGTTGCATCGTCTTGTTGCACTTGCTCGTTGTCTTGCTCATCTTTTTTAGGAGGCACTGGCAACCGAACCCGGGACCTCCCATGTGGTAGGCGGGAGCCCAATTGCTTGAGCCACATCTGCTTCCACTTCTGTCCAAAGGTTTTTAAAAGAATTATCTCCGGCAAGAACAGATCTGAAAAGGAAAATTCACTTATCAAGGCTACGTTTTTGAGAAAATCTCTGCACAATTATAGCAACAACAACAAAAAACAGACTAAAATTTCACCTGAAATGATACCCTGCCAGCAAGTACAGAATATAAAATTGGAAACCCAGAAAGAATGGATAAACAGGTAAACAACATACACCAAACAATCTCCACAAACCTCTCTTTCAAAGAATAGGTAGAAAACTGTTCAAGAAAAAGAAATAATCACTATTTGTTATAACTTTATATTTAGCTTAATTCTTTTTGGCTTTGGGACGTCTGTTGGCTTGGTAAACCAATGGGAAGAGTAGTGTAAATAAAAAGACATGATTCAGGAGGCCCTCAGTTCATACTAGCAGTGAGTGATGTGGATTCCCACCACTTTTCCTTGTTAAACTGAGAGACTACTCTCTTGAAGCTTAGTACTGATGACTTTAATCTACGTTTTTTATTTTTAAACATTTTCAGGAGAGTGTTGGATGGTTGAGTTTGACTTTCATTTGATTATTTATTACAATTTATGACGATGTGGTGAGGCATGTGTATGGAGTGAAGTGCGTCACTGTTCTCTAGAGAGCATAGCCTGTAGTTAGGAAAATGGAGATGATTTGGGGTTATCCACTTGTGACAAAGGTTTGTGGAATGTAAGGTCTATTTTGGGCACCGGGACCTTGCTTTTTCAGCATAGTTGTGGTCATCTCTGGAGGCAATCACATGTCTGAGCAAAATTCTTAAGTCCTGTTTACTTTGAAAGATCAGAAAGAAGGTAGGTTTCTTTAGATATGAGTTGTGATATGCAGAGAAAATCACTTACTAAGGTGGGAAGCTGATAGCAAGCCTGGTCTGAGGTAATGAAAACTTTGGTTACTGGAATCATCACGGTTTATTTTTCACAGTTTAAAGTCATCCTTTGAACAGTGACCCCAGATTCATGAACAAGAAGTCTTCTTCCCTGGCCTTCTTCCTGAAAAGGATAATTCAGCACAAGTCCTCAGGCTCATTTCCACAATTCTGACACCCTAGAACTGGAAAGTGGAAGTTATTTCCATAGCTTATTTGTTGGGCAGACCTGACCCTATCTGAACTCATTTGATAGAACAATCTTGGTCTGAAACCACATAAGGCCAGTACAGCCTGTATCCTACGTAGCGTGAATATTCATGCATTTTGCTGCAAAAGTATTTGTGTTTGATTATGGGGTGCTAGCTCAGTCTCTGTGTAGGATGTAATATAATATGTGACATATGTATTTTATTAACTCTAAAACTTGAAAAATGCTGAATTCTGAAACCCATCTGTATTCAAGGGTCTTAGATACGGGATTGTGGAACTGTAACCACAAATGAGACTTAATTTTCTTACTTCTGCATGCAAATACCTATTAATAATGTCCTTAAAGGTAATTTGTTGGGGGAAGTTAAATAGTCTTTCTAAAATCTGGTTTAAACTATTAATTTGCTTAGCAAAATCATATATTGCACATAAGCAATTTCAGCTTTGCTGTGGTAAAATTATCGCAAGTTATAAATTAGTTGCATTGGAATTAATGAAGTTTTATTATAAACACAAAGCAGCATTACTTCTAAAGTCTGATTTTCATTAGTACAAAAATGGCTAAATATGCTAAAGAAGAGTAAAAGAGCTGCCTACACTGTGTAGCTTGTAAGCCTTAGAAGCAGTGCTGACTTTTTCTTTGTGAAGAAAACATCTGAAAAGATGTTTACCCCTGGATTGATTTGGATTAAGGCTATTAGCTCAGTGGCCTGTGTATTACTCCTGACCTCCTCTTCTTTTATTTTTAAGGTACCGTGGCTAGGAGTTTCCTAAACAAAACAATAAGGAGAAATATGATTTTTCTATTTTCAAGTGAGAGGACCTGAGGGATGCCTGGGATACAAATGGCATTTTGCAAAGTGCAAAAGCGGGTAAAGCTCAAGCAGGTGAAGGGTGAAATTGCAGGGCTAAAAGGAGCAGAGGATGGGGAAGGGGCAGAAGATTTGAGGGCGGTTTGAGTTGGGGCTCCCATAGCTGGGACTGAGTGGTACGTACACGCAGGGCCAAGGGCCTTTGCTGGGATGCAGAGCGCTGAATTCCACTCTGCGTCTTTAAAATAAATGAGGCTCTTTCTGTTTGTTTGTTTGTTTTTAACTCCTGCCGAGTAGAAGGAGGTTTCCTGTCTTTCAACCATAAATCCACGAAAGTCCTTGGTCAACACATACTACATAATAATCCCTTTACTAGTTGGTTTTTATCTTGAAGCCTGTAGGGTTACTTCCAGAGCTGTGGCTCTTTTAAAATCTTGGCCAGCTCACCGCTGTTCTGGACTCTTTCTTTCTGGTTTCTCTTTCAAGGGGATGTTGTCACTGCTCATCTCCAAAGCGTAAGCTCAGACATAACAGCAGGCAGAGGTTGTGGACTCTTTGCAGGAAGGATTTGAAGAAGGTGTCGATGTAAGCGGATTGGCTGTTTATATCAAATATGCGGGATCAGGGGCCCAAATAGCAGCGACCTCCCAAACACTGAGGCGCCCCAAAGGATGGCAGCAGACCAGCTCACCCACAGAGCTGCTGTTAGAGCTGGAATGACTTCTGTGGAAGGGGCTGTCTTCAGTTCTGCGGGGAACCTGCAGGCCTGGCATTGTAGCGTGCATGGTGTGCTGGTGTTTGTCCAGGTAGCTGTGTCTATGCCAGTAGAAAAACTCCTGCCTCCATTCGGCTGCACTAATTGATATGATGGAGTCTTCAGGAAGGTTTTGTTGTAAGAAGGATGATAAAAACCATGCCAACAAAGAGCCTGCCTGGCAGTCACATTTCTTGGTTAGAATCTTCATTGTGTGAGATGGAAAGATTACAGGAGGCTGAGCAGTACATTCCAGCATGCCAGAGGGAGGCTACAACATGAAAACTCTATTACACAGTAACTGAAAGAATGGCAAGTGTGCCAGAAGATAAAAAATATTCACTGCGGTATATTAAAGAGGGAGTAAGGGTTGGGTTTAAAGCAGGGGGAGAAAGTGCTGAGGGTGTTTGACTTATAACCAAGTGACCTTCTATTCACTTTCCTCACTGCTGTTGGTAATTTTTGGGGGGAAAGAAAAGCAGGCTGACTTTGTTCTGTCTTATTTACAGAAATCAGTGAATTCCTGTTGCCTCTGGGATAAAGTACTGGCGTACAATGCCCTTTATATGCTGATTCCAACCTAAATCTCTTGCCTGATCTCCTATCACTTCCTCCCTGACCATCCTGGGTGCATTTTCACATGACCTTCTTATCATGGCAGTAGGTTGCCAGATAGACCCTTACATTCTTTGGACATGTGTCCTGTTTCTTACCTCCTCCTCTTGATAAATTCCTTCAAAACCTTGGTTCAAAGGGTATCTCCTCTGTGAAGTCTTTTCTCTCATTCATTCATCCATCCATCCATTCATTCAACAGATAGTGATGAGCAGTGTCATGCACCATGTTGGGTCCTTGAGAGAGGGCAATGATGAGCAAGATGGCCCAGTCTATGTCCCTCAGGAGCTTCAATCTTGTTAGGGACCTTGCCAATCAGAGAAGGAGTCCTGGAGGAAATGACTGTCAAGATATTGGCGGAATGGACCTTGCAAATCAGCATCAGAGCAACCAGTGTTGATTGACTGTTATGATCCAGACATTCCTTTGTCAAGACCTCGCCATGTTGTGTTGCTGTCTCCAGTTTCATTCCCAGTATCTGAGCTACTTAGTGGCAAGATTCGTGGCTTGGCTTCCTCTATACCCTCAGGGTCTAACTCAGTGCCTGATAGTGAGGACTGTCACTCAGCTGCTGTTGCAGGGATGGGTTAGTGCATACTTGGGATGGGCAATACGAACTAAAACTACTGCTCTCCTATTTTGAGATCAGCCAGGTCACAATGGTAGCAACTTTAAGTATATTAAAAGCCAATCCCATTTATTTATTTATTTATTTTTAAAAAAGATTTATTTATTTATTTATTTATCCCCCCCTTGCTGCTTGTGCTTGCTGTGTCCATTCGCTGTGTGTCTTCTCCGTGTCTGCTTATCTCCCCCTTGCTGTGAGGTCCTGCTGCATCAGCCCCTTGCGCCGCACTGGCCGGCCTGCCCTCACAAGGAGGCCCTGGGAAGTGAACCCGGGGCCTCACACATGGTAAATGGGGGCTCTATCGGTTGAGCCACACCCGCTTCCTGTTGTGAGGGCTTGCTGCATCAGCCCACTAGGCTGCGTGGGCCGACCTGCCCTCACAAGGAGGCCCCGGGAAGCGAACCCGGAGCCTCCCATATGGTAAACGGGGGCTCTATCGACTGAGCCACTCCCGCTTCCCCATTTATTTTTGATATATTCCATCAGCTGGTAAAAATAACTTTAAAAATTTTCATTATTTGGTAATGGAGGAACCTTCACCTGCATCCTCGTAACTTCATCCCTGTACCTGGTATTTTGTAGCACCTTTGATGACCTCTCCAAGTCCTGAAGGAGTTTTTAGTCCACCTGCTGGGCCAACAGGAAGTCCTGAGTCAGGTGCTGTTAGAAGAATGGTAATTATTGGCCAGAACAGAAAGAATGCTCTGAGACTTCCCATGCTATGAGTAAGGATGCCCCAAAGAGCTGTGTGTGCCCTGAATGGATAGAAATGGAGAGAGACCAGCAGGCAACAGATGCCCAGGTGGCCTGCCATGGTATTGGAGAGTTCTGAGTAGACGGTGCCAGCAAAGCATAGTGCTGCATGCATTGGGAAGCCTATGGAAAGCCTCTGCATCCAGGGATGGAGACTGGGGATTGGTTGGGTGCATGAATGGATGTCTGAAGGATCAAGCTACTCCATGGGCAAGTATACTGACCACAGTCATTTTTCTAAGAGTCACCTTCTCATAATGTGGAGCTGCCTGGATCCCCTTTGGGACTCAGCTTTTGTTCTGGGCTCCAGGAAAGCCAACCCCTTTGAAGCCTGGTAGAGAAGACAATGGAAATTTCATCTCATTTCTGGGGTCCATCCTACCACTCAAAACAGGGGAACTCTGAGGAGTGATCTCTCTCCTTCCATATCTGATAAGAGCTCTCAGTTGTTCCCACTTCTCTCTCAGGAAGGAAGAAGAAAACTTGTGGGCTTTTGGGAAGTAGTACTGGTCCACAGATAAAGGAAATATTTCACAAGTCCTAAGACTATGTGTCCCAGGAACTTACTTCCAATTCTGTTGGGTAGGGCAGGTCAGAACTTGGAATTTTTGAAATCCAGTTGAAGCTAAGAACGAGTACCATAGAATAAATTTTACCAGGACAGCTATCTTAATACACAAATTAAGAGGGTTTCTGTAATCAATTAATGATACAGAATCCTTGAATAACAAAGAGGAAGAGCGGCTTCTCTTTGGCATAAGCCAAAGGTCCTTTATGACCTGAAGATGCTTATGTGGCTCTCAAATTTGAGAATCATTCACATTTTCTGTAAAGAGTAGAGATTAGGTGACATCTTTTCTTCTAAAGCTTTTGTGGATTAGTGGTTAATAATTTAGTGTTATGTCTAACAGGGGCAATGGGATAGGAATTATTTTCTGACTAAAGTCTTAGTGGGTATCTAATCAGCAAATGTTTTTGAACTTGCTATTTGAAGGATTTAGTGGACAGATGCTACAGAAGGGTTTCGGAGATGTATTGAGTCTGATTCATATTTAGGTGGGGTGAGAAAATCTATGATAAATGTGTTATAAACTTTATAGTATTTAATTGCTTAGAATGAATAAATAAATGAATGAATGTATACAGGCCCTAGCTTCAGAGGGTTCCCTTCCATCTGGGTTGCAAACCTGCACTGTAAACATTGGAAATTGGTCACTGGAGAGAAACAGCTCAGAGATCTCAGAGGCCTGCCATGGCCACTATAATATACCTTTTATCTTAATGGGTTATGATAATAGATGTGTTAGTGTGTGCTTACTTCCCTTGAGTTTTATAAGAGAAGTCTTAGACCCCTGGACACTTCAGGAAACCTGTTATTCTGTCTATTCAATAGAATGGAGAACACTTCTTTTCCCTGCCTGAAATTTCCTTACTATTTACTTTAAAGTACGAAAAGTAATTTAACAGCACTTGTGCGGTAGAGAGGTTTGAAACGAAGAGCCAGAGCAATGCTAGGATGGAAAGCGTTTACTTGGCCTGAAGAGCTCCTAGGGTCTTGGCCCTGAACACCTTGATTTTAAAATCTGTGCCTCACCTGGGTGCATGATGGGTCAACCAATCCACTGAGCTCAGCTTTGAGGGACTTGTTTGTTCCACAGTGCAGATTTTGTTGCTGAAAAGGGCCCAGAACACATCCCGCTCCATAGTTCCTTTTAGTATTTTATTTCCTTTAGGATTTTTTATTTCCTTAGCAATTTAGGGCTCCATTGAAAGAACACAAATTGCTTGGGATTTAACCTTCTAAACCAGGGGTTGGCCAACTACTGCCTGTGGACCAAACCTGGCCTGCCTCTGTTTTTGTACAGTCCACAGGTTAGAATGTTTTTTTGACATTTTTAAATGGTTACGTTTTAAATGGTTAGAGAAATACTTAAAGAATATCTTAGATTTTTCCTCTTGGTCCACCAAGCCTAAACTATTTACTATCTGGCCCTTTACAGAAAAGGTTTACCAACACCTTCTCTAACCCCCTGATATTACTGGTTATATGAAACATTAGGGATTAATAATAGTAATACATAATAGTAAATTTGTAGTGTGCATACTCTGCAGGCACTTTTCTGTTTTAGGTCAGAGTTCACAAGGCAGAAGCTATAGCTGTTTGCTGTCCATTTAGGAATAGTAAACTCTTCGAGGTAATTGGGCTAGGCCATTTAACACTGTATTCGGGCTCTGGAGCAGTGCATGGGTAAGCGCTTTACTTCCCTGGGCCTTGGACTGCTCATGTTTAAATGAAGCCGAGGGCTGGCTCTCTACCTGCAGGATGACTCCCTGCTGTATTATTTTTAAAACAGAGACTTTTCACATTCCCCCACTCTCAATACTCGGCTGCCTCAGTTGTCGCAGTTGTTTGAAGTGAGTCTTCCCATAGGAAACATGCACAAAATTTAGTTGAAGAAACTGTATTGAATCACCAGATTTGACCTTTCCTGCATGCCCTTTAGTTCCAGAGTTACACTTTCTTTCTGAGCATCAGGAATAAGGGATAGGAGGCATGGATGACTGACTCCGACACTTCGTTTCAGCAAAAAAGGCTGCATTCACTCAAAGAGTTGTCTCAGAGGTGATAGATTTTTTTCATCCCTATTTGAATAGCACTAGTTTCTCATTTCCGGATACAAAATGATCATGCATATCCAGCAATCTTCTTTGCCATATTCTCATCCTAGTGGAAAAAATACACCCACACCCCATCATCCATCTAGAAATATCCAGGTGGTTAGTATTCTTCCAGTGCTGGGCTATCGCCTGCCTGATTGCCACTCCACTTGAGACAGCCCAGAGATTTCTTTTACTCCCCATAAGCAAAGACCTGAACCATCTAATCTGGCCAACATCAACCTCAAAAACATATGCTGCTTTATAGGAAAAACACATGTGTATGAAGCTGCCCAATCCCTCACCTTCTTCATCATTCACAGCTCCCTTCCTGTAGGTGAGGCTGAGATTTCAAAAGCCTCGGAAGTAAGGTTGGTTATATTATTCCACCCGGGGAAATTACTGCTCATCCAGGAAAAGGGCCGATTTTTACTGAATGAGGGAAAAGCAAGCACTGAGACCATTTATTTACTAACTGTAAGCCACTTGAACAGAGTGGACTTGAAGAGAAGATTTAAAATTCTGTGTGGCTGCCTTGTCAAGTTTCAAACTTGCAAGATCAGTTTTTGCATTGATCTCTTATTGCTAACACATAGTTTTCTTGAATGTTCTGCATCAAAATGGCATAGCCCTACTCAAGTGATCCAGAGAAGAGTATGGGGTGCCATTAAATTGTTAAATGTTCATTTAAAGTTAAATTGTTAAATTGTTATGCAATAGAAACAGTGGCTTTCTCAGAGTCATGTGGAGATGAGGCTAGGCACAAGTCTTGGAATGGCTCGCTATGGCCTGGCATGGATGGGCATCAGTGTGTCATGAATTTAAAAAGTGAAAAGAGGTAAGCCTACACAATGATATGTTGACACTTGTTTAAAATGATGATGAAAATTGAAAAAATAAAGCTAATACCATATACTGAACACAGGTTGTGCCAAGTACTGTGCTAAGCTCTTTCATATATATCATTTGGTCCTTACAAGAAGATCTGAAGGTAATTTTTACGTCTTCCATTTTATAGGAGAAGAAACTGAGGCTCTGAGAAATTAAGAAGCTTGTCCATGGTCGCATATGTAGGAAAATCTGTCTGGCAGGAATTCTCATGCTTTTTTCTCTATATTACTTAGTTTAAAAGGAAAATTATATCCTCTCTGAAACTTGCTTATGAAATCTAATTTGTAGACTTTTAAAAGTAGCAAAGTAGTTTATTTTTTTGAGTGTTGGATGAAATCTTAATAGTTGTTGGCAATAAAAACACCCAGAATTTTCTCCTCATAACTAAGGAAGTAAAAAAAATAGGTTAAATTCCAGGGAAGATTGTGGAAATAGAATAAGGAGAGTTGGAAAATGTTTGCTAGAGAATGGGGACTAAAGAAGCATCAGTGTGATGCAGTAGAAGAAATGTTGCACTGAAACAGTGATGCCATATACAATTGGTCAGGTGGCGCACTGCCCAGTGTTGAGGGCTGCCATTTAACACTGTATTCTCCACAAATGGTGCACCCTGTAGTTTCAAAGTCCTCAATCTGTGAGGACACATGCATGGTCTTGGCAGAGTCCTGAACTTGAACTCTACCTTTGGTTTAACCACTATAACAGAATTGACTTGGATAACTCATCTCCCTTCTAGTTTTGATTTTTTCCATTGTAAAGTAAGGTTGAATGTTGGCTTTGAAAATTCTGTGTATTAAACAACAGATTTTTTTGGGGGGCGAATTGGGAAAATAAGACATAGTTAGC
>JAQZBX010023271.1:0-30956 GCA_029593785.1 Cabassous unicinctus | reverse complement strand
TGGGTCCACGGAGCAGCAAGAGGAGGGAGGAGGGCTGAGCCCTCGCAGACGTCACCGCCATGTTCTTCAACACGTGGCAACAGTTTGGTGAGGAAGTACCTCTTATGGTACCTTGAATTGGACCCTTTAGGGCCTTGTGAATGTAAGCTTTTACCCCAAATAAATACCCTTTATAAAAGCCGACAGAGCTCTGTACTTTGCATCGGCACCTCTTTGGCTGACTAGTACCTGCCTCCTGTTTGGCGGCAGAGGAGCTCCAGAGCAGCTCCTGCTGTGTGCAGTCCTCCCCCCTCCCCAGCCACCACCCACCTCCAGCCCACCCCGGCTCTCCCTCCAGAGTCGCTCTCGCCCCACCTCCCAGGCCCTCCTCACTAGTCCTCTTCTTCCTCGGACCACTTTCCCCGCTCTTCGTGGTCTACTTCCAGCCTCCCCAGCCCCTGCCTCCAGGCTCCCAGCCCCCTAGGGAGAATGAGAGAGGGGCCCCCAGGACACTCTAATGAGCAGGCGGTGAATGCAGGAACACTGCCGCCAAGCTCTCACCACACAGGACCAGACCGCGCTGTCATCCAGCGGTTCTTCCCGTTTCCAGGAGCCTCAGAGAGCCGGCGAGAATCCTGCGGCTCATGCAGCACTCCTGACCTGACAGTCCTGCTTCTCCAAGAAGCCTGAGTGGACAGACCCACAGAGAAAGTCTTGGAGAAAACTAGACAGCTGCCCCCGGACAGGACACCCACTATCAGCTAAGCTTCCTTATCATCTCAGTGTTGCCCCTCTCGCCATCTGCATCCTCAGACGTAGGAGTGCACCAGTCACCGGAGGGCATGCTCAGCTCAGACCGCTGGGCCCCACCCCGGGGTTTCCGGTTCAGCGGGTCTGGAGTGGGGCCTGGGAATCTGCATCTCTAACAAGCTTCCAGGAGGTGCAGAGGGCAGAGGCCGCGGGTGTGGGGCCACGATCTGCAAATGACCAGCCAGCCTGAGGATTTATTCTTAATTTGCATGAAATAGTCACGAGCTATGACTCCAGGGATGCCCTGTCCCTCCATCAGGGGAGGCAGACCCAAGGAAGAGTCCCCTCCCCACGGAGCAGGGACCATCCTTCTGCGGGGAAGGGGCCCACGTGGCCATCAGGCCACCCCAAGGCTTGGGGGGTGGTCTCAAATAAAGTCTAGGAAAAAGGGGGCCTTTGTGGGGAGAAGGGGGCTCAGGGATCCTTGAAGGGGCTGAGCGCACACTGCTAAGTAATCTCACGGGGTGAGAGGCGGGAAGGCTGGGTGGTGAACGGCCATGACCTCGCTCTGCGACTGCCCGGGTAGGTGGAGGCCCTCCAGGCGTGACTTTCCTTCTGGGGAAATGGGGGTCGCTGTAAGCGACGACATCCATGGGGTGCAGTGAAGGTGGCACAAAGGGGCGCCCCGTGCATGGTAACGATTACTAACCATAAGGGTTCCAGCAAGCAGATCATGTCCGTCGTTTCTGAAGCAGTTACATGCTGGCCACTTTACATGCATCATCATAAAAAAGTGAAACAATCCAAAACAGTCATTGGACACCTGTGCTGGGCACGGTTTTAAGACCTGAACGCGTGTTCGCCCATTTGCGCTTGTAACAGCCCTGCGAGAAGGCACCTGACAGAAGAGCCCGGCTTCAGGCCCAGGCCCGCATGCAGAGCGCAAACCTTCAGCTGCCTGGCTCGTCCGTTGTCGGTCGGGAGGGGCTTCGCTTAGTCCATGGTACACAGTCATTTTCTTTGTACAAAAAAAAATACATTTTTATTGCATTTCAGCTACTGAGATTTCAGGAGCAGTTGGTTACCAAAATAGCCGAGGCGATTTTGACTATCAGAGTTGCCAACATAAAACTCAGACGAGTCCACCTGAAAATGCCCGCCTTCTCCTAAATGCCCAGCAGCCTCGGGACGGCGTTCCTGAGGCAACACTAAGCTAGTGCCAAGCAGCAGCTGCCCCTGTGGGCACGGCTGTGAGAATCGCACAGCAGAGTCCCTACTGCCGCCCGTTTGGCAACTGGAGTCTTCTTGGGTTCAGCCTGCTTGACCCCTTTTCCTGGGACAGCCACATCAGAGCAGAGCCGTGCTCCAAAGATCGCAATCCCAGGAGAGGGGCAGGGGGTGCAGAGAGAGGGAGAGAGAGAGGGACGTAGACAGATAGAGAAGAAAAGAGGAGGACAGAGCCGCAAGAGAAGGGGCTGTGTGAGTCTGCAGATAGAGTTATGAAGGGGAGCCAAAGACAGGCCATTCCAGTGGGACCTGGAAATCTCACCCAACAATTGCCTCCAAGAAAACATGCTTGTTTCTGACCCTAACTCATCCGTGGGAGAGAAATGCGAGGCCAGTGAGTCTCGAGCGTTCCAGTGGCTGGAGTTTACTACTGAGAGTGAGTGTGAAGATGAGTTAGAGGCACATGGAGCCCGGCCTCAATCTGATTATAACCCTCCACCACGCTGGCCCCCCGTTGTGTGCTGCATTTCTCACCTGCATTCTATTTTTGGAGTAATTTTAGGGTGTGATGTCTCCTCTGTCTGAATTGAGTTCATTCAGCCAGTCATTCTTCATTGATTTCTTCAACCAATTTTTAAGGGTCTATTTTGAGCAAAGCACTTTCCTAGAAGTTCATTAAATGTAAAAATTTAGAGATTCAATTGTATCTGAAGCCTTTCTCACATTAATTTCCCTTACAGTTTGTCTCAGTGAATTCTCAGGTGTTGAATCAGGGCTCAGCTCTGGTGGAAGGGTTTCCCGCATGCCTGGCATGATAAGTTTTCTCTCTGGTGTTGGGCAATATGGTGAACACTTTCACACACTTGGTAAACGCTGTGTAAATGAGTGAAAGATGTCCCTGTGGGTTGTTTACTTGTTCAAAGAGGCCTGGGACCATGCGGTCATTTCAACAAGTATACAGTTTATTACAGAAACGGTAGGGAAGGGTTGAAAAAAGACTGCAAGGGAATTTGGCGGGAAAAATCCCTACAGATGATTACTCGGCTACTTTCTGGGCTTATCTTCTCATGGTACAGGAGATGCTTTCCCACCTTGCCTTTGGGCAGACAGGTGTTAGTCTTCAAAGGACCCAATTCATTACCCTCTAAATTAGCAGTCCAGGGGACAGAGCAGTTTCTTTGGGAATGAGAGTATCTGGGACATGGAGGACGTTCAAAGGTTGAGCTGAGATGGAGCAGGGTCACTAAAAAGAACAGCAGGGGTCATTTCTAAGGAAGAGAAGGAAAAAGAGAGACATTTATTTGTGCATTTATTCACACATTCATTCATTCTCCAAGTCTTTGTCTCAGCCCCTGAAGGTTCTGCATGACCTGCCCCAAGCCTGCCTCCTCCCAACCCGCCATGCTGTCCCACCACCTGGAAGGCGCTCTCAGCGCTCACTGCGCTGGCTCCTCTTCATCCTACAGCACAAACATCTCCTTGTCAGAGGGATGCCTCTGAGCCCCTCCGGGTCCTCTCTGCCACGCTACCCTGTCAGGCTCTCTATAGCACGCACCACAGGCACATCCATGCTGTAGCGTGTGTCAGTGTCTCATTCCTTTTTATGGCTGAGCTCTATTCCATTCTTTGGATATGCCACGTTTTGTCCACTCATCAGCGGATGTACACAGCCCATGTATTATGAATTCTCTTTCGCTGCTTCCACTACGATGGCAGAGTTGAGTAGTTGCGACAGAGACAGCATGGCCCACAAAGCCAAAAACATTTACAGTCTGGCTCTCCACAGAGAAAGCGTGCCGACACCCGGCCTCTTGGGCCAGACAGACACCCTCATTCCAAAATTAAAATTTGGTGTGACTAGTGCTTAAAAATACGGTTGAGGAGAGCATGAGCTGCCTCCACTTCATGCATCTGTCCTCCCGGTACAACAAGAACTGGTGATGGCTCCCCAACTAAAGCCGTGCCTAGCTGCGTCCTGAGGGCTGAGGCGCGTCGAGGCTGAGACAGGGAAACGAAGGCTATTCGGGACCAGCATGTGCAATGGCGTAAAGGAGGCGTCAAGTGGTGCTTTCAGAGGAATCACAGGAAGTTTAATACGGACAGAGAATGGAATGTGGGTGGGGTTGGAGTGGGAAGGAGATGTTGAAAAAGGTTGGAGAAGCAGGAAGGGCCCAGAACCTGAAAACCCTTGGATGCCGTCCACGCCAAGGGGTTGAAGTTGACGGGGGGCAGGTGCTTTCATATCTGCTCCGTGGAACCCTGGGATCCTTCAGGGATCCCACATAGGTATACTTTGACTCTCATTTTAAAAATGAACCTCTTTTTCAAAGCTGTGATAGAAATAGCACATGCACTCAAGCTTTTCAGTCATTGGAGACCTACGCCAACCTGCTGCACGTTTCTCACAGAGACCTTGGAAGCACCTCTGCTAACTGAAACGCTTCCCGAGGTTACAAGGGAAGCTGTTCTATAACTTACCAATTGCAAATACTCATCTGTGTGGATTAAGATTTTCTCCGTGTAGGACAATCAAAAGAAAACACTGACAGAATTTGGGGAGTACAGGCTAACACGAGACGGCAAAGAGCATCGGTACCTCTGCTTGCACATCTCATCGTTTGGCTTCCTAATAAGTAAATGTTATAGAGTTAAACTTACCAAAAGCATTTGTGGTGATAAAAAGCTACTTTGAAATCTTTTATATATTGAGATTCCATGTAAGATTTCATTAGAAAGGTGTTCTGGCTTTACTTTATTTTTTAGGTTTGAACATCACTGCTAGAGTTGGTGAAATCCCACTGATGGGCTTTAAACGAGGGGATAGGGTGTCCTGTGACGGGGTCTGCCTTTTTGAAAGAGCACTCTGGCTGCTGGGGGGAGGATGAAATGCGGGCAGGGCAGGGGAGGGTGGAGGGAAGCCAGGGAGGAAGCTGGCGTAGCCATCCAGGCAGGAGAAAGCGGGTAGAGAGCTCTCACGTGCCCACGTCTCTTCCTCTCCACCCCCAGACATCGGCCTAGTCTGAGTCACTATCGGTGCTCATAAGGACGGAGCAGCCTCCTCACGGGCCTCCCTGCTTTATTGCAAACCACTGGGCCGTGTCCCTCTTCCATGAACAGCCTTTCAGTGGCTTCCCGGCTCTAGGGATCAAGTCCAAAATGCCTGGTGTGGTCTGCTTGTTCTGCTGCCACAGCCTTCTCCCCCGCTCTCCCGCTTCTCCAGCTCCATCCTCCTCTCAGGCACCTCAGGGCTGCGTTCCACCGAGGGCCTCTGTGCAAGTTGAACCCTCCACCTGAAGTCTCTTTTGCCCATTTTCCGTCTGCCTGGCATCTCCTCGTTCTACGCATTTTTGCTTTACTGTCGCTTTCCCAGGGAGGTTTTGCTTGACACCCACCAATCTGTTAGGGCTCTTCTGCTGTCTCTCTCTAGCTTCCTGTGCTTTCCCTCTGTAGCCCTAAGCGTCATCTGTAATCAACTACTTTATTTTTCATTTCTGTCTCCCTCGACTAGAATGCAGGCCTCATGAGGGCAGGAAGCATGTCTTCCCTGCTCACTGCTGATCCAGGAGCATAAATTTGTTGAGTGGGTTCTTCAGTAAGTTAAACATAGAATTACCATATGACCCAACAATTCCACTCCTAGGCATATACCCAAAAGAACTGAAAACACGTGTTCAAAGAAAGACTTGCACATGCATGTTCACAATAGCCAAACTGTAAAAACAACCCAAATGTCCATCAGCAGATGTACGGATAAACAAAATGTGGTCTATCCACACAGTGGAACATTATTTTGTCATAAAAAGGAATAAAATTCTGATGCATGCTAGGACATAGATGAACCTTGAAAACATGCCATGTGAAAGGAGCCAGACAATAAAGGTCACATATTGTATGATTCCATTTGCATGAAATACCCAGACTAGGAAAATCCATAGAGAAAGAAAGTAGATGAGTGAGTTCCAGGAGCTGCATGTATGGGGGGAATGGGGAGCAACTGGCTAATGGGTAAGGGGTTTGCTTTGGGGGTGATAAAAATGTGCTGGAATTAGATAGAGATGGTGGCTGCACATTATGTACTCAACGTCACTAATGGTAAGTTTTATATAATGTGTATTGTACCAAAATAAAGAGATTTTAAAAATTTGTTGAATGAGTTAATTAACGAATGCATCCATCTCTCCACGACCCCATCATTTATAATTCTCTTCATTGGCCTTTTCAGGCAGTGACTTGAGACTTAGAGGTGATGACTTTTCAAAAATGTCTGTGGCCCCAATTAGAGTTTCCAAAACCACCTGAGTTCCCTAGCTCGACACGAGGCAGTTCCCCCCAGATAGGATGAAGCCCTTCCCCAGTGGTGGACAAAGCCCCTTCCCCGCCATAACATACCTGATATCCAAGTCTGGGTTACAGTAGTGGCAGTAACACTTGAGAGTTTGATGGAGGAGTGCACCAGAACAGAGAAAGGAACAGCTGAGGTGAGGCAGGCTGGTTTCCACCCCTCCCTTTCCTTCTTCCCTTCCTTTTTGTGTAATCCTTGCATGTCTATTCTGCCTCACCACTCACTGCTCCTGTGCTCTGCCCATCTTCCAACCCATCTCCATGGCATCCTGTGCTTGTCCTCTGAAGCTCTAAGCACCATCTGTCACCATCTACTTCTTCCCCACCTCCAAGGTAACGCCATCCTCTAGCCTGGGGTCTCTCAACCTCAGCACTGTTGACATTTTGAACTGGACCATTCTGTGTTGCAGGGGCCTGTCCTGTGCAGTATGGAATGTCTAGCAGCATCCCTGGCTTCCACCCACTGTATACCAGTAGGACTCCCCTCCCCAGCATGGTGACAACCGGAAACGCCTCCAGACATGGTCAATGTCCCTTAGGGGGTAAACTCACCCCTGGTAGAAAACCACTGGTCTACCCAAGGGCTTAAGCCAATGCCGGGGTCTCTCCCCTTGGCCCCTCCATTGCCCTCACCCCTTACCCACTCCACCAACAGTTTTACATGTAGGTTAGATCCCAATGCCATTCATTTTTCCTCATCTCCACTGTCATCTCCAAATCTCCTTCCCCAACCTGTGACCTCCTTCTCTCAGTCTCTGTTTCCTCTCCTGCCCTGATCCAGTTCACTCTCCACATACAGGAGCCAGAGATGGCTCAGCACCATGGTCTACAACGTGAAGACTAGGCTCCCGCTACCCCTCTCTAATCACATGGGCTTTTGGTTCCTCAAAGGCACCCAGTGCCTTTCTGCCTCAGGGTTTCTCTTGCATTTCTGCTTTGCTCACAACTGTCCCCAAGTGGCTCCCCAGGCACTGATCTCTCAGTGCAAATATTACCACCCAACTGCCCTGCACACTCCATGGCATCGCCCTGAGGCAGTTCCTTCTCGGAGCTGGCTCCTTGCTTCTTTCCTGTCCTCCTGCTCCTATCCTGTGGGTTCCGTGAGGCAGGCACCTTGTGGGTTGTGTTCTCCTCCAAGTCCCCAGTGCCTAGCACAGGGCCTCCTACGCACGTAAACGAGGAGCGAGTGAGTGAGTGGCTGCCGGCCACTTCAGGCAGCTTGCCCTAGTCTCCTACGCCTCTCGGCCGCTGCCCCCTCCCCTCTTCAGCTGACTTACTCTTCCTATCCTCAGGCCGTCCCCTGCAGGAAGCCTCCCGTGACTGCGCAGGGGTCACCCACCATCTACACTGGCACAGCCCAGAGGCTCCTGTGAAATACACCACTGGGTGATCGGGTCTTTTTTTGTTTTGTTTGTTTGATGGCTGTCTCTTCGCAAAATTATCACCTAGTTGAAGGCTACTTATTCACTGGAGCCCCCAGCAACCTGTAAAGGACTTAGTCCTTAAGAACCTCCCTTAGGGGTAGCTAGGGTTGTACATGTCATTTGAAAGAAAGCTAGAGAAAACTGTAGGGACTGAATAACACAGTGAAGCCAGAGGTGGATGAGGATGTGGTTATTAGTACAAATACAAGAATGTTCTTCTGTGAACTAGATCAAATGTGTATCACTATTACCAGGTGGTAGAAATATAGTCACACATGGAAAAATAGAATTAACGCAACTTATAGACTATAGTTAACAGCAATATTGTAATATTCTCGCATCGATGTCAAAGAAGGTGCTATATCAACGCTAAGTGTCAATAATAGGGGGGTATGGGATTTTTTCTTTTTGACTAAGGAAAATGTTCAAAGATTTACTGGGGTGTTGACTGCGTCACTCCATATGAAAGTGAGAGCTGCTGCATGTACACTTTGGATGGATTGTACAAGGCATGGGGCTGTGTAACACAGTGAGCCATGTGGTGGAAGATGTACTGTGGTCAGCAGTACAAATATGAGAGTGCTCTCTCGTGAACTATAACAAACGTACAACACTAATACACGGTGTTAATAACAGGGGGTGTATGGAAAAATATTCTACGTGTACGCTACGGACCACAGTTAGTGGTAATAGTCTGATGATGTTCTTTCATAATCTGTAACAAATGTTCCACAACAGTGTAAGGTGTTGGTGGAGGAGTGAGGTATGGGGATTCTGCACTTTGTGCATGATTGTGTTGTAAGCTCACAACTTCTCTAATTTTAAAAAACGAAGAAAAAAAGAAAAGAACCTTCTTTACATGTTGGGAGGAAGGAAGGGAGGGCGCGAGGGAGGAGGGAGAATCTGTTTCACAAGAGGGGTCTCCTCTCCTAGCCTTGCTTGTTGGGGCTTCTCATGCTCCCCTCTTCCCTTCCTCTGGGCCTCCTCTTTCTCTTGCCTTCCCCTCTCAGCCTCCAACACCCTCCTCCTTCTTGGCAACGAGGCCCTGGAGTGCTGGCTCCTTCTTACCCAGTCTCCTTTATTGTAGGTCACGAACAGGAAGGTGGCAATCATGTAGGCACATTTCAAAGTGCTCCAGTTGTTCCTTCTCTTCAGAGCTGGTCTCTTGGTAGGGGTGATAGCTTGGGGAACCTTAGCTGGGGGAGAACGCAATGGAAATGATTTAGGATGGCGGTATTCCGTTCCAGCTCTCAAACTCCGTCATTTCCAAATCTCCGTTTCCAGCACAGCTTTCCATTCTCAACTCCAAACCCACATGTCTGCCTGCCTCCTGAACTGAAGGAACCCAGGGTTCCCGCCGTGTGCCCCCATCTCGATGACTCTGCCACCACATGCGCACTATCCCAGACAAATAACCAGTCATCATTCAGCTTGCTCGCCCCTCACAGCCCAGATACGACCCTGTCTGACCCTTATATTTCCAACGTCTCTCACAAAACCATCTCTCCTCGCCATCCCAAGGTGCCAGCCTCGTCAGCCTCCCACTCCATGCTTTATCTACCTCAATCCATCTTTCATGTGGGTTCCAGAAGGGTCTTCCCAGCACTCAGATCTGGTAATGTCACTTCCTTGTTTCAAACCTCATACAGTGCACAGGTGTTGTTTCTGCCTCTACCCAGACAGCCGTTCCCTCTTCTCTGCACCTTAGACTTTTTATTAAAGGGTTACACCCAGAAAAACTCAAATTTGTAACAAAGTAAACATACCTGTTTAAACAGACCCCCAAATGAAGAAACAGAGCATTACCAGCATATCATAAGCACCCCCCAGTTTCCCCCTTCCCCAGGCACTACCTCTCTTCAAAAATATGTATTACATGCACAACCATATTGTCTGAAATAATGAGGATTTTGTTTCTTCCTTTTATTCCCTTTTTATGGCCTGGATGGGACTCGCTTTTGACAGTACAATATGGAATAGAAGTGGTGATAGAAAGAATTTTTGTCTCATTTATGATCTCAGGGGAAGATTCAATATTTTGATATTAAACAGGATGTTTCCTATAAGTTTTTGTAGCTACTCTTTATCATATTAAAATGTTTCCTTCTATTCCCGGTTCTCTGAGTTTTCTTTTTAATTACAAATGACTATTGAATATTTTATTCTTTTTGTATCTATTAAGATGATAATACGATTTTTCCTTTTAAGTAAATATTAAACTGTCCTTGCATTCCTGAAATAAACTCAACTTGGTCTTGATTTTTTAAATACATTGCTGGATTGGATTTGCTAAGAGTTTGTCTAGGATTTTTACATCTATGTCTGTGGAACAGATTGACCTGAAATGCTCCTTTCTTGTGTTATCTTTGTCAGATTTTTGTATCAAGTTTCTGTGGCCTTTAATATGAGTTGAAAACTGCTGACTGATTTCTGTTGTTTTGTGTAAGGTCAGTGTGATTTCTTTCTTAAAGTCTGGAAGAATACAGTATTAGAGTCATCTGATCTTGGAAATTTTTTTGTGTATGTGTGGGCAAGTTATTTAATTACAGATTAAATCTCTTTAATAGATATTGGACTATACAGCTTTCCTATCTTTTTTTGGCTTCACTTTTGGTAGTTTATGTTTTCCTAGAATTTTGTCCATTTCATCTAAATTTTCAATTTTATTGGCATGAAATTTTTCAAGCTGATCATCTTTTTAATAACTGCAGGATTTATCATGATGTTCCCCCTTCTCCTACCTGATATTGGCAATTTGTGTCTTCTCTATTTTTTTTTCTTATCAGTCATGCTAGAGACCTAAATTTTTATTAACCATTTCAAAGAACCAGCTGTTAGTTTTGCTGACTGTACATTTTCTATTTCGTTTCCTTCCTTCTACTTAGGTTTAATTTGGTTTTCTTTTTCAAAATTCTTCGGATGGCTACTCAAATCATCGGTTTTCAGCCTTTCTAACTTCTTTGCTTTTAATTTAAGCATTGAAGCTTACAAATTTCCTTCTAAACAGAGCTTTGGCTGCATACTACAAGATTTGAAATGTGATATTCTCACTACCATTCAGTTCAAAATTCTTCCTAATTTTCTTGCAATTTCTTCTTTGACCCATTTAGAAGCATTTTTATTAATTTATAGATACTTGTGGATTTTATAGTCTCTTTATGAGTGATATCTAGCCTAATTCCAGTGTATTCAAAGAACATATTTTAAATGATTTCAATATGAAATTAACTGAGGCTTGCTTTATGACCCAACATACAGCCAATTTTGGTAAAAATTCCATGTTATCTTGAAAAGATTGCATTCTTTCAATGTTGGGTATATTTTTATATATGTATCAATTAGGTCATGTTTGTTACTTGTGTTTACATATTCTCTATTCTTAAATTTTTATCTACTTGTTCTATTATCTATTGAGAAGTGTTAAATTCTCCCACTGTGATGGTGGATCTATCTATTACTTATTTCAGTTTTCTCAATTTTTGTTTTTATATATGTAGAAACCATGCTGTGTTGTGCAAACAGATTTAGAATTGCTATGTTTCCTGGTGGACTAATCCTTTATCAATTTCAATGTCTCTCTTTATCTCTTGGCTTAGAGCCTTCTTTTTCTAATGTTAAAATATTTATGCCAGCTTTCTTTTGTTAACATTTCCATTATATACTTTTTATGGTATTATTTCCTTATTTTTCTTTCAAATTTTCTGTGCCCTTATATATAAGTCATGCCTCTTGTAAGCAGTAAACATCTAGGTGTTGTTTGTTTTTATCTAGGCTAACAATCTGAGTCTTTATTTGGAATAAGTTCATTTAAGTCCAGTGATATTGCTGATATAGTTGTGTTTATAACTATTATCTTACTATTGGTTTTTTATTTGATGCATCTATATTACGATCCCTTTTTCTTCCTTTCTTGTCTTCTTTCCTACTCATAAAATAGTTTCATTACACCATTTTAACTCCTTTAGATGATGTTATATATTTTTTAACCATTCCTTTAGTAGTTATCCTAGAGGTTATAATCCACATCCTTGATTTATTAGAATTTAATATAAATTACTTCTTTTACCACATCCTTGGCAATGCTGGGAACTTAGAGCACTTTAAATCTACTCCCAAGCCACTTTTTGTGCTCTTGTGGCCATGCATTTTAATTCTCTGTGCATTTAATTCCCATTAGATATTAGCATGATTTTAGTAAAATTAATATTTATTTCTATTTACCCACATATTTGTTTCTTCCATTGTTCTTTATTCTGTCCTTTATTTCCATGCTTCCATATGGAATTGGGATCATTTTCTTTCTGCCTATAGAATTCCCTTTAGTATTTCATTAGCGCAAGTCTGTTGGCAGCAAATTCTGTGATTTTGATTTTTTTTCCTGAAAGTTCTTACTTTACTTTCAATTTTAAAGGATTTTTTGCTAGGGCTAGACTTCTAAGTTAGCAGTTCTTTTCTTTCAGCACTTAAAAAATGTAATTCCATTATCTTCTGGCTTTCATGACTTCTGTTGAAAAGACAGCTGCCATTCTTTGCTTCTTTGATGGTAATGTGTCTCTTTTGGAGGGATATGGGCTTGCTTTTAATTTTTCCTTCTTGTCTTTGGTTTTCAACCACTTTACTATGATTTTCCTAGCGGTGATTTTCCTTCTATTCATTACCCTGTGGTTCTCAGAACTTTTAAAATCTGTTGCTTGATGGATTTCTATCTTTACGCAAAAACCTCACCATTAATTCTTCAGATATTGCTTCAACTTCATGGTCTTTTTCCTCTCCTTCTGCAATTCTAGCTTCACATCTGTTAAAACTTTTCACTGGCTCTCATATGTCTCTTGCACTGTTTTCTATATTTTCCACCCTTTTATCCCATTGTACCTCAATTTGGATAATTTCTCCTGGCCTGTTTTCTAGGTCACCAATCTTCTTTTCTGCTGTTAATCCCATCTACTGAATTTTTAATTGCAGTTGTATGTTCTTAATTCTGAAATTCCTATTTGATTCTTTTAATTAATTCTAAATCTCCAGTGAAATTATCGTTTCACTTATGGTTTTTTATTTTTTCTCCTATTTTTGTGAACATATCAATCATAGCTATTTTAAAGTGTTTATCTGATCACTACAACATCTGAATTACTTGGGCTTGTTTCTGTAGTCTGGTTTTTTTCTGTCTTGTTTTTCAGTCATACAGTCCTGTCAGTTGGCATGCCTGCTAATGTTTTAATTAAATACCAAGTAGTATTTGAAAAATAATATGGGCTCTGGATAATGTTATCTTCCTTCAAAGAGGGGTCATCCTTTCCTTTTCTAGACAGAGTGGGGAGAAATCGCTTTCATCCAATCATGGACCGTGCTCTCTTGAGACTGGGCTACAGGTTTTGCAAGACTCCATTTAAATGTGGATTTTCTCTTCTCCTAGGGTGGAGTTCTGCAGATGTTCCAACTGAGATTCTGGGGTGGCCCCTGGTACTCCTTTTGCTTGGCTTTTTTTTAAATCCCTGTCCTCCCTCCCCGAGATGGCACCCTTGTCTGTCTACTTGTTGTATCTGCTCGTCTTCTTTAGGAGGCACCGGGAACTGAACCCAGGACCTCCATGTGGGAGGTAGGTACCCAACCACTTGAATCACATCTGTTCCTTGCTCATTGCATCAGCTTATCTTTTTTAGGAAGCACCAGGAACTGAACCCGGGACCTCCCATGTGGGAGTCGGGTGCCCAACTGCTTGAGCCACATCTAATCCCTTGCTTGGCTTCTTAACCTCTTACCCTCAAGGCAATTGCTGAAAGCAGAGTCTTGGACTCAGTTCTCCATCCCTTCCTTCTCTCCAGAAGCACGTTACTTAAGTCTCTAATTTTTGTCTCTCTAGCCCTATGAGACTGCCAAAAGCTTGGCTAGTTTCTGTGCCTTCTAGTATCAGCCCTCTTCCTGGATTCCCAGCCTCTTTCTCCATACCTAGAATCAACAGAAGTCCTAAGGAAAAATAAAAGCAGCTCACCTCTCTGCACATTTCCCACTTCTCCAGGATTTGTCTTCTTCCGTCCTGGGCGCCTCAGCAGCTCTCTGATGGCTTCAAATATTTGTATACATTATCCAGCTATTCCAGATATTCTCCATGGGACTGTGACTTAATACTTCATCATACCCAGAAGTGGAAGTCACCCTTCTCTCTTCTTTTGATAACTCTAATGTGTCTGTGAGAAGCCACTTCTCCCCAACTCTCAGCCAAATTTTACAGTAGAGATGAGTCTACACCCTAGCTCCAATGATAAACATAAGTTCCATGCTTGAAACATGGAAGAAACCAGCTGGCCCAGCCCCTTGATCACATTATTTGGTTCAGGGATGGACATCCTACCCAAACCAGGTCAACAAGAACTCAGTTCCTGAAGTTGTTTTGGAACCTCTGGGAAAGAGACAGTCTTTACCTTTTTTTCTTTCCCTGTTAGTTTTACTCAGAGGTGAGAAAGTAAGTCTGGAGCTCCTGGAATCCATCCAGCCCCGAGGAATGCACCTTCCTGAGAATGAATCCAATAGAGAGAGAAGCAAAGGCGAAAAATGGCGAGAGGTGGATTTCTGTTGATATTGCTCAGATTTCACAATCAGCCAAACTTGAAACCTTCTTGGGGACTTTACTGTTAGATGAACCAGTAAATTTCTTTTCTTGTTTGTTTGTTTAAGCTTCTTGGAGTTTAGTTTCTGTTGCTTGCAACCCAAAGTGACCTAACACAGATTTTAGCACCAAAGGATAAGCTCTTAACTCCTTATCTAGACTTTTAGAGATTTTCATGATCTTGCCCCTGCCTGACTCTCCAGCCTCCCCCGCCACTAAGACCCCTTCATGTTTTTTCACTGCTTATAGTTCTCTGAGCCCACAATTTACTTGGGAAGACAAGAGAGCAAGAAAGCAAATTGTGGGTTCTGGGAACTGTAAGCAGTGAAAACACCATAGGGAGTTCCCTTCACCTTGAATGTTCTTTTACTTATCCATCTTTCAAACATTCTTCAAGAAAAGCTGTCATCTCCTCCAAGATGTCCTTCTGACTTGAATCTCACCCCCAGGTTTGGCTGGGTGCCCCTCCCCAAACCACTCAGAATGCTTTGACACAATGAGCTTCTCTCTTTCCTCCAGCATGCCAAGTGCCTTCCTACCCTCAATGCCTTTATCCTCACTGGACTGTTCCACTGGCTGGAACTCTCTCCCCAGATCTTCCAGCGACCAGCTCCTTCGCATGCTTCAGGTTGCGGCTCGCGTTTCGCACACAGAGGCCTTCTCTTACACCACAGTCAAAATAGCCAGCTCCTGGCCTTGACGCCACCCCGTGCTGTTTCCTTCCTCAAGCCACGCAAGTCTACTGTGCTGCTGGGGGTTGAATTATGTCCCTCGGAAAAGAGCCCCGGAAACCCAAACCCTGATACCTGCAAACGTGACCTTATGTGGCTACAGAGTCTTTGCAGACGTAATCGAGGTAAGATGAGGGCACACTGGATTGGGGCGGCTGGGTCCTCATTAGAAGGGGACATGTGGACACAGAGTCACAGAGGGAAGTGCCCTGCAGAGACGGAGGCAGGGGCTGGCTTCCGCTGCCACAAGCTAGCAAAGCCTGTGCCCCCAAGCTAGGAGAGGCAGAGACTAAATTTAGAAAATAAAAAATTTCCTTAAAGCCACACAGTCTTAGGAAATTAATACATATGGCTGGGGAATATGACTTGTAAGTTTGAATCTGATGAGAGATGGGGCTTTTAAAGCAAACTGGGTTACATTTTTTTTCTTTGAGAGCAATGCTTTTTAATGGCTGGAAAAATATCCGCTATGTGGATATACCAGGTTTTACCTAAGCATTCGAATGGATAGACATTTAAATTGCCAAATTTCCACCATTACAAGTAATGCTGATATGAAAATCTGTGTCCATAAATTCTAATTTCTCCTCTGTTTATGTACTTAGAATAGATTCCTAATAGTGGAATTACTGGATAATTTGTAAAGTTCTTAATACATGCTGCTTTCTAGAAAGGAAGACATATAAAGACTTTCACCAGTAGGAACATTTTCTTTTTTTCCCCCTTGCTTTAAAATTTTTTAAATGATCATACAGTAAAATTGACTTTTTTTCTCCTGCCGTGCAGTTCTATGGATTTTAACACGTGTGTAGATTTACCTAATAACTGACAATCAGGACACAGAATGGTTCCACCATGCCAAAAACGTCTCCCTCATGCTATCCATTTCTTTCACACTCTCACCTTACCCCTGCCCCTAGGAGCTGCTCATCTGTTTTCTATCACAGTAGTGTTATCTTTTCAGGAATGTCTAAGAAATGGGACCATAAAGTACATAATCTTGGGTTACATTTTAAAAACCAAAAAAAGAAAATGTGTGAAACTCTGAGGCTTCTTTGAGGCTCCTGCCTTCGGGGGGCGTGGGGGGAGGACTGGACGGTCAGCAGAAACAGCAACTGGGAAATGAAGGTGCTGTCCACTCGGACCTCAGCATGCGGAGGCCCCTGGAAGCAGCGAGCGGCAGGAAGGGGGCCTCTGGCATCACGACCCGGGGGCCCTTCAAGAACACGGTGGGCCCCTGCCGAGTGGAGTCTCCTCGCCAGGCACCACGTAAGGCAGAGCGAGAAGCCCGCTCACTGCCCTCCCGACGGGGAGAGACAGGCGCCCGAGAGTCTCGGTCCCGCACTCACCTTCTTTGCAGTCATTGTTCTCCTCTGAAGGAGGAGGAGGAGGAGGAGGAAGGAAAAAGAAAGACAGAGAGAGAGAAGGAAAGGAGGGAGGAAGGAAATAAAATAATCAGTAAATTACAAAATGGTTGAACAAACTTTCTTTTTTTTTTTTTGAGGTTCCGGGGCTGGGGATTGAACCTGGGACCTCGTACGTGGGAAGCTGGTGCTCAACCACCGAGCCACGTCAGCTCCCCTGAGTTGGTTCTATCATTTGTTTTGCTTGTTGCTTGCTTTTTGATTTTTCAGGCACCAGGAACTGAACCTGGGACCTCCTGTGTGAGAGGCGGGTACTCAACTGCTTGAGCCACATCCACTCCCCTAAACTTCTTAAACAATGCTACTGAATGCCTCAGATGCGGATGCAGGGAATACAGCCGCTGCCTTGCTGTCCCCTGAGCCCGGGCACGCTCCTGCTCATGGCCTCCACACGCACTGTTACTTGCCCCAGATGTCCTCATGCTTCGCGCCGTCACCTCCTTCCGGTCTTGGCTCACTTGTTCCCTTTACGATGCTGCCCACCTCCTCCACACTGCCTCTGCCTGCCCCCTAGTCAAGTACCTTCACAGCACTTGCTATCATCCGGCAGACCTAGTCTGCCTCTTTGTTTCCCTTCTGTTCCATTCAGGAACACTTTTTGTCTGTTTTATTCACTATTGTATCTCCAACGCCTAAAACAGGGCTAGGCACAGAGTAAGCACTCATTAATATTTGCTGGATGAATGGATACATTTTAACCATTGATGATGATGACGATAAAGAGAGTAACGCTTGATGGTATCTACAGGTCCTAACCACATTTATTAAGAACTGTAAACTCTATTTCTGAGCACAGGAGGAACAAGGAAGCCAAACAGCAGTCATCAGACTTACCATTTAACACTTGAAGGCTCAGCAAACCTAAGGAAAGAATACAAGTGAAATTCAAAAGGCAGCATGAGAAATGCCCCCGGACTAACAGGGTCGAGTTCAGCCCAAGTCCCATTCCTCTGGGAGATCCTACAGGATTCCCAGCCACCTCTTCTCTTTTCCCACGTCCTCTCGGCCCCCTCCCTTGGGGCCTCTGTCCACAGTGTACTGTAACTGTCTCTTACTTGTCTGTCTCCCCCATCAGCCTGCAAGTTCGTGGAGAGGCATAACCATGTCAGACTCATCCTTTGGGTTTCCACCACTTTGCATGTGTCCTGGCACATCATAGGGATTAAAAATATTCTTGCCAAATAAGCTTCCCACCGAGGTCCCAAGGCGTGGCTGGGGTGAGACATGTACCTAGGATCTCTGATGCCGCCATCCAGAAGGAGTGTTGGGAGGGTGCCCCGGAGGCGAGCCGAAGCCAGGGTCGCAGACCAGGTCCAGAATGTCGAGTCCAAGGGACCATGAGAGACGAGGCCATATGCAGGGGGAAAACCACAAGATCAGAAGGTGAGGAGAACGGAGCAAAAGAAAGCAGAGCCCCAGGTGGGTGATGGTGGGCAGGGAGGGCCTAGGGCATTGGGGAAGGTGAGACCACTGGGAGGTCGACATTTAGGCTCCATCCCAGACGGCACCAAGTAGGCTTCCCTGGCCAGTCAGAGGAGAGCAGGGGTGGAGGTGCTACTGGAGGCGAAGCACCCCGACCGCTCATGGTACACGTGAAGACACGGATTCACCTACACAGCTGGCCTTTCTAATGATACGGAGCATCCACTACATGTCAGGTAGTGAACAAGGTATTGAGGACACACTGGAAAGCAAAACTGGCAAGATCCTTGCACTCGGGACATTAAAAATGCTACATCTAGGGCCTGGAGCCTAGAAAGCATTGAAAAAAAATCATCCTAGGGGGAGCGGATGTGGCTTAAGCGGTTGAGTGCCTGCCTCCCACATGGGAGGTCCCAGGTTCAGTTCCCGGTGCCTCCTAAAGAAAACAAACAACGAGCAGACAACGAGCAAAAACAATGAGCAGACAATGATCAATAACAAATGAGCAGGGAGCACATGTGGCTCAAGCAGTTGAGCGCCTCCTGCATGAGAGGTCCCAGGTTCGGTTCCCAGCACCTCCTAAAGAAAACAAGCAGACAATGAGCAAAAACAATGAGCAAACACTGAGCAAACAGAGGAGGGAGCCAGCTCAGGGGGGATCATCCTCACCACCATCGTCTTCTTCATCATCATCATCACAAACTCAAGTGCATCCCTGCTTTGAGAAGGGACTGACTCCCATGAGAGACCCCACCTTCTCCAGGGTGAAAGTAATACAGCTGATCTCTCTAGTCCCTGAGTTTAAAAACGGGCCATTGGAAGCTGAAAGCTTCCTCCCATGGCCAGGAGGAACCTCTTAAAAAGACAAGGAAGGTATCATAACAGAAAGGGGAAACGTGAGAGAAGAATCTTACGCTTCAGTACTGTTGGGATGTGACCGGCAAGGAGGAGAACATCCAAAGGAGTCATTTGGCACCAACAGGAACACAGAGCAGAAGAAAGGAAAGGCATTAATGACGCTTTCCCAGCTCGTCCCACCCTGCTGGTCCTCAAAAGAGACCTTCCCAGTGCAGGGAAATGAGCGTGTCTTCCAGATTCCACGGGAGAGCCTGGGAGTCCAGGATGGGTGGCTCCAAATGCTTCCGTGACGCCTGACACCCTGGGAGACACATTTATCCAGGTGGCCAGAATCCCCAGCTGCCCAGTTTCCTTGGGGATTCAGCCCCCAGAGGCTGGGAAGATTGTCAGAAGAGGATCTCCTTGACCCTCCATTTTTATCTCTCATTTCTCTTCTGGGGATCAGGAGAGAGACAGCTTGAGGAAGGAGTAAGTTTATCCTCTTTGAATCTCCTCATTCAATAGTCCTCCCAACAAATACACATGACTCAGTAAGTTTTTGCATTCTGGGGCAGTGGAGCCTTCCAGGTGCCTGAGCTCACGTAATTGGCCACACATGCAGCCCTCCATCCAACCATGTGCCAGGCACACTCTCACGACTGTCCACCAATCTCAGGGAGCGTGTGGGCACCTGCAGCTACCCCTGAGCCTCCTTCAGAGACGGCGGCAGTAGATTAAGACCGTCCATGGATCTCCACCCAGATCCCAATCAGAGTGTCCACTCTCATTTCCTCTCCTCCTCAGCATCCGAAAGCATCTAAGCTACCCACAGAAAAGGAAAAACCACTTACTTTTTACTGGTGGGTACAGCAGAAGAAGGAATTCGTGAGTCAACATGGAAAAAAGCAAGCAAGAGAGCAGGGTTAATATTAACCCCTCCCCCCAATACAACCCCTTACTCCTTCGTTAACTATTTCATAAATTTTATAAATTTTTATTGTGTGCTAATTATAGACTCTCAAGATATTGCAAATATAGTAGCCATCACCCAACTTCTCCCATTTCTGGCATCTTACATAACTGCAGTGCATTATCAAAACCAGAAAACTGACAATGGCACAGTGCAAGTAACTAGACGGCACACCTTATTCAGACTCCACCGGTTTTTGCATGCTTTTTTAAACATTTACCTGTGCCATGGTCATTAGCAGGCTATCTTATAACAATTAGGGCATCATTATCTTGCTTTATAAAAGGAAGAAGCGAGATTCATACACTAGCTGAGGGTGTTAAGGTTGAAATGTCCAGGAAATGGCCCAAAAGAGGCCGATGCCATTGGACCTGACACACCTCTCTCCTTCCCAAGTGGAGGATGGAATCAGGTCTTGAAACCAAAGGCGGGCGCTGGAGAGAAAATGCCACTTACTTTTTGGTGCACTGCACCCCAGGAAGCTACGATAAACCGCTGCCTGGGCAATCTGATGCTTGAGCTGAATTTGGCAGGTCCATATGTGTGGGTTTCTGTGTGTTGGGGCCATCACCCGGGAGGCGTGTTACAAACGCAGAGCCCCAAGTCTAAACCTATTCTTCTGATTTGTTAGAACTGACGAGGGATCCTAGGGCCTAATTTTATCCAAAGGCCCTGAAAGGCACTGTGGCTTAGGGGGGTGGCAAACTTTCTGAAAAGAGCCAGATAGTACATATTTCCAACTCTGCTGGCCACATGGTCTCTGTCACAATTGTTAACTCTTCCCTTGTAGAGCGAAGGCAGCCACAGAACATATGGGCGTGGCTGTGTTCCAATAAAACTTTATTTATCAAAGCAGGCAGAAGGCCAGATTTGGCCAAAGGGCTATAGTTTGTCAAGCCTGGGTCTAGCTCAGTGGTTCCCAAATCGCCTGGACCAAATCATCAGAAACACCCGAGAAACCTTCTGGAAGAACAGATTCCTGAATCTTACCCTTTGGAATTCTCATGCAGAAGTATGGGTGGGACACAGAAATCTGTTATTTTTAGAAAGGTTTCTGAGGGTCGGCCCGTTTTGGGAACCATGCCTTATAATCCAGACTCCATCTGGCTCAAACAATGATGTGAGAATTCAGTAATGAAACAAAGGTAGGTGCTCCAATATTAATTTCCTTCATCTCCTTCCAATTAGCAAAAATAACACTACTTGTTAGTTGTAGGGAGTGCTCTTTCCATTCGAGAAACATTTTTGTAGCCTTGGTGTAGGCTAGACTTTTTTTCTCTTTTTTCTCTGCGATGATCATAAAAGATGGACAAGCTTTTGCCCTCAAGGAGCAACATTGATGGAGAAGAGGGGTCCTTTGCTGTCTCATCTGAACTGCAGTGTATATACATCTATCGTCACAAGAGACTGTTCCACCACCATTATTATTTGAAATTTCCCTCCCTGTCTTTCCCAAGCACCCCCACTTGTCCTGCTGTAAGGATGAGTGGGGTAAGTTCCCTTTCACTGAAGCAACTTATCATCTAAGACGAGAGGGACGTAAGGGAGGCTCAGTGCTGTGCTGGAGCTTGCTCGTACCTGCCTGCCGGAGATGGTGGTTAAATTTTCAGGAATTTTGCAGGCTGGCTGTTAGAACATTTGCAACTTGAAACCAGCCATGGTTATAAAATTCACACCATGGAAATTGGCAATCATTACAAACCAGGCCCCTTCCCCACCCGTCGCCCTCCAGACTGCTAAGCGTTTCCCAGCACACGGCTGCTTCTTCTTCAGTGGAGTCTGAGCGGAGCTCTCGGCCCCAGGCCAACAAAAGCTAAAGGCCATGGCCGGGACCATCTCTCCCCAGAATTTTTCAACGGAGTTTCGATTCTGGGAGGAGGCAATAGGAATCTAATTTCAGGAATAAAAACCCAGGACTACCACTGTACTTACTTTCTTCTTCTGTCCTATCTGGAGGCGAGGATGCAGCACCCAGGTTCCCATGGACGTGCAGAGTAGAGAGAGATGGACATTTAGTCTCAAGTCCAGACACCTCCAAGTAGGCTCCCCTGGCCAGTCAGGGAAGAGCAGGGGTGGAGGTGCTAGGAGACGGGGCATCCGACTCGTTCAGGTTTAGTTGAGGACACAGGCTCAGTTATGCAGGTGGTCTTTCTAACAAGAGTTTATGGAGCATCTACTTCCCCTTGGGTGGTAGCAAGGTATGGAGGGTACATTGGAAAGCGAAGTTGGCAAGAGCCTTACGCTCAGGGAGCTTACAGTCTAGCCTAGGGGGGAGTCACAAGTTGGGGGTACAGTGGGATGCGTGTTTCTGGGTACACCTGCAGGGTACAGTGGGGACCTACACAGGGGTGGTGGTTGCCGACCTTGTGGGGGTTGGGGGAGGGCGCCCTGGAGGGAGGGACACTGTGTCTGAGACCTGAAGGATGAGTGCAGTCAGCCAGGGGAATATTTTGGAAAGGGAAGGATAAAAACATCCCAGGAAGACAGGACAGCACGGGCACAGGCCCGAGTGCGAGGAGTGTGGAAGGGCCAAAAGAGGCACAAAAGTCACGGGGGAGGACCGGGCCTCCAGACACAGCCTCAGAAGCCAGTCACGTGGCAGGGCCACGTGCGCCATTTTAAGGGCCCTGGGCTCCATCCTCAGAACATCACTGAAAGCCTTGGATCCCGAATCCTGGCTCTGACACCCACGAGCTCTGTGACCTCTGGCAGGTTTCTTCACCTCTCTGTGCCTCTGTTTCATCATCATAAAGGTACGATTGTAACAAGCTGAGCAGCCGTCCCAGGCGTGGAATTTTCAGTGCTTGGACACTGAATGGAATGTCTTGGACAAACCAGGACAGACTGGTCACGCGATTGAAATAGCAGCTGCCCCTTTACGGGGTTATGAGGGTTAAAGAAGCAATGCAAGTAAAGTCCCGGAAACCCACTTGTGCACTTACAGGGCCCGATGACTTTGCCTCTGAACCTCAGCTTCTCTCTGGGCCTCAGCTGCCCCATCTCTACGCTGGGTCACATGATCTCCCCTCAGCCTGTGACTCCTCCTCGTCCACCCTCAACTCCAAGATGCTATCATACCGAAAAACGGCTGTTTCAGACTGATCTTTCGAGGAGGTACGCGGCTCACACCCGGGACCTCCTACGTGGGAAGCAGGCGCTCAACCACTGAGCTACACCCGCTCCCCTAGACCGATGTTCTGCTTCATGGCAGGCTCTTCACATGCAAAATAAGAACGTTTTGCCTTCTGTAAATCCAGCTGCCTTCCAGGAGAGAGGCTGATACACAGAGGGCCGATATTTATGGGTTAGGTGGGCTGTCTGGAGAGCTGCATTATTCACGTTGTTAGGATTTGGAGCTCTTGGGACAAGCTGGGAGGTAGAGAAGGACAGCAGAGAAGGAGGAGGGGCTAGGAGGGGCGGTGAGTGGGGAAACCCACTCCTCAGGCTGTGACCCTTCCCCTGACCCTCTACTCTTCACCAAAGCTCATGAATTGTAGGTAGGAGGGGATTTCTTGTGGGAAACAGCGAAGGGGAGAAGTTCCGCCTCCAGATTGACGTGGAAACAGAGAGCGCTCAGTTGATCAGCAGCCCAAGGTGAAGAGGACGGTGAAAGTGGAAATTGGAAGCAGAGACCGTGGGGAAGGTTTTGACTTGGAAGGCCTGAACCAACTCCAGCCCTCCTGAGAGCGGAGCCCCTGGTACTGGTTGCTATGTCCTGAGTCACCTGTGGGATGCGTGCCAGCCCTGCTCTGCTGGGAAGAAAGCAGACCTGTCCTGGGCCACACGTGCTGGCCAGCGGTGGGCTGGGAGGGAGCTCCACGCCCATCTGCTTCTGAAAGCCAGGCTCCTCGCTCCTCCAGGCAGCTCTAGAATGGGCTGTGAAGCTCTGGGGATGGCTGAGGAGGTTCCAGAAGGGCACAGGCTCAGCTTAACTCCTACAGCGTCACCCGGTGAGAAAGCTACTCCCTCTCCAATTCTCCTTCAAGCCAAGAGGGAGCTCATGATGATGTGAATGTCCTAACACGTGCTAATTTTCCTTTTTACCTAAGAACAGTCTTCAAAGACCCTCAGCAGAGAACAGTATCTCGTTATGATTTAATGACATTTCATTTTGCTGTATTTTTTACAGTTGCCTTATCTTTATGACAAGTGATAATGAGGCTTTCTGCTTCCCCAAGTAATAAAAGATTCTTTCCCAAGTTAATCTATTTCAAAGAAAACTGTGGTTTAAGTTAAAGAAAAAATAAATAATGATAGTGGTCATGCGTGGGTGTGGGGTTTCAGTCTCTCTATCTGTGAAAAACCTGGGGGCCGTTTTTTTTCAGTCATCACTTGCCAAAAGTGGTAAAGTTTAAAGTGCTTTGTGTTGGTGAAGTTGAGGGGAAGGAGTCTCTTGACAGCGGTGTGAATTTGTTAAGCCTCTGTCAAAATTTAAAATGCAGTCGGCCTTTGACCCAGCCATTTCATTTTAGGAATTTATCTTATAGATATGTGTATTTGCAAAAATGAGAAAAAGAATGATTGCACAGGACGTTCACTGTAGCATTGTTTGTAATGGCAAAAAACAAAAGCAGAATAAATGGAAAAGACTGAATGTCCATCAGCAGGAGGGTCACTAAATTATACTCTAGTAGGGATGGAACATTACGCAGGTATTTAAAAGAAAGAGATAAAGTTACATGTGCTGAAAAATCAAGATTAAGGATATACATCCACATGCACGAATGTTTCTTGAAAGAAAACATAAACGATTACTGACGGTGGTGGTTTCTGAACAAGGGCCCGGGGATGGGCTGAAGAAGGCTTTGCCTTCTGTTTTATGCTTCCTCAAGTTTTTCCCACGTGTATATACAACTTTTAGAATTTAAAAACTCTACAGCTTAGGTAAACTTCCAGCTGTAATCTTATACAGTAACAAAGATTTCCATTCTACTAAAACTCAGAGAAACAAAGCATGGTATTGGATAACATCTGAGAAGTTCTCCCAACTCTAAAGGGTAAATGACTCAGTAATAATTACCTTGTGGAGAAGGGAAAAGAAACCCCAGGGCCAAGGGCTATAATCGCCACTTACTTGCCGGTGACAGCCTGCTCATCATTCCTTCAGAGGAGACACACCGAGTGAGGCCCAGATGCAACAGAAAGAAGTATTCTTCGTTAGTGGACCTCAGGCCAACAGATCTGACATTCGGGGAGAATGTGGGGTTCCCGCGATGCTCTCACCACCCCTCTCCCCTGCTCCATCTTAGCATTATTAGTCTCGAACTTAGGTTAATTTCCATTTGCTTTTCCCTGTTCCCCCACCAGACTCTGAAGAGTGAGATTTCTGCTCTGTCTTTGGGTTTCCATCACCCTGCATGAGTCCAGTCACATGTTAGATGCTCAGAAATCCTTGCTCAGAGTTTCCCACCAACGTTCACCGAGTCCCCAGGGCACCGAGCCTGCGGTGCGGTGTTTACCTACGATCCCTGATTGCGCCCGTCCAGAAGCAGAGTCCGCATCGAGCCAGCGTCAGGGGGGTGGTGCAGCACGGTGAGCCGGGGGCCAAGAAGATGAAGCCGAAATTAGAAAACCAGGAGCAAGGTCGGACGCTGGGGGCCAGGGAGCGGGTTGGGAAGCAGAGCCCACGGTGGTCGTGGTGAGCGGTTAGGGACTAAGATGGAGCACCCCAGAGATTCCTGAGGACCTGTCTGCACTCGACCTAAGGGACGCTTCAATGACATAGGAAAAGGGCTGGGAGGCAGCCGTGGTCCATCCTTTAGCCTCTCTATGAAGAGAAGAAGGAACTATCATTGACTGACTCTAGAAAGAGGTGCAGAAAAATAGATAAAAAGAAGAAAAAGAAAAAAATTTTAAAAAAGGAAAAAAAACCACCAAAACCCAGCAACAAAAAAAGAAAGATGTGCAAAGCACTTTGCTTCTGTTTACTTCACGCCGTCCCTCTGAGCTTAGCATATCAGCCCCATGCTGCCAATGGGGACATTAAGCTCCAAGAAACTATGTGATTTGCAAATACTCAAGTCCCTGACGGGTGAAAGAGCAAGAACCCAAGTTCATATCTCTCCAATGTCCTCCACAAACCTCCACTTTCTTATCCACAAGGCAGGGTCAGGGTGAGGCTCCACAACATTCTGAGAAATTCTACAAAGTTTGTTACTAGAAATCGCAGTGTTTATGCAGCTCACGAAACCACTCTCCATATCACCAAAAGTCACGGGGTAGCAAACGCTCATCATTGCAGGGAACTTCAACAGCTGCTACCCAAGCCACACGTTTTCACTAACTGGGTGCTCTTGGGCTGGTCACCGAACCTCTCTGTGCCTCTTAAAATGGAGCTATTATCTCCCATACACAGCTGTGATGATAATGAAGAATTAGCCTAGCTTCTGGCCTAAGGTAGACATTGAGTAAATGTTAGTAATTGTATGTGGTGTAAATAGTGGTGGTAGTAATAACGACAACAAAAATTGCTTTCTTGCTTAGTTGTGAATTAGGGGGAAGGGGTAGCCTAACAGGGGAGAGAGAAGTAGGCGGGAAGAGCTGCTCGACCCTGGCTTTCCCAGGTAGAGCTGAAAAATGTTTCACATCTGTCACTGCCTTTGACCCTGCCAAGTAGGCAGAGAGAAGGGAAATGACTTTTCCAAGTTTGTCCATCTCGCAAGGGGCAGGATTGGACTCTGAAGACAGACCTGTGCCCTTTTCTGGAGATTAACATCTCACGTCCCGATTTAGCCTCCTCCCTCTCCATTTTGCAAACGCAGCTCCATTTCTGCCTGACCTCAGAAAGCAGAGAGGGACATGATGTGCCTGCCAACTACTGGATCTCAAGTAGATCTGAATTTAGCTCTCTGATCTCATGGCTTTCCCTTAGCCATAGATGGATCTTCTTGGGCCCACCGAGAAGTGATGATTCCTGGACAATGGCTTTTGGGGTGGGGGAAGTTTTTTGTTTTCATCAACAGAGATTTTCTCATACTCAGCTTTTCTAGTTCCTAGATTAGGAGCTTGGGTGGGCATGGACAGTCAGGAGAAGAAAGGTCTGTTGAAGTCGGCAGAAATGATCCCTGTAGGACAATCAGGACCAGACGGGAGAGAGAGGGAACAAGGCTCTTACCTTTCAGTACTGTTGGCATGCAAGCAGCGGGAAGGTGAGGATCGGTGGTGACCGGCGGGGGTCGTTTTCCCATGGAAGGTCCAGACAGAACAAGAAACAAATGGAGTCATCCTTTGTACCCCACTGCATCCCATAGGTCCCGGGATAGGCTGGGGAACCTGGATGGGAAGCTCTGGCCCCTAAGGGCCCCCTTTGGAGACACATCTTTTTCCCATAAAACTGAAACTCCCAGGGATACCGATTGTTTGGGGAATCCAAACCCTCCATCCTCCACCCAAGTTTGGGAATATTAGTAGTAAGAGGTTTTCCATAACAACCGATTGTCACCTCCATTTCTCATCTGGAGACCAGGACAGTTAATTTTTGGAAAAGCCTATTTTTCTCATCTAAAGTTCACCCTCGAGGACACCAGCTCCAGCCCATGTGTGCCTTCTGGAGCAGAGGCTCCTAACTCATGTCGGGTCTCTAGTGTCATGGAAAATCCAACCAAAGCTCAGGACTCTGTCCCGGAAGAGCACACAGGGTCTTCCTCTCCCTCTCACACGCCGTTTTCCACATGATCACAGGGTTCATCGAATTCCTCAAGTCCACCGAGGAATCTGCAGGCTCTAGGTAAAGAGCCCGTGTTTGAATTGAGTCTCTCTCTGACTCTCCCCCAGGTTAAAAGTTGGCAGATTCGCTCCCCCTTTTGACCCCTTCCGCCTCTGGGCTGAAGTTCTCCCTGTTTATGAGTGAGAAGGAGACATGACTTACGTTTGACTGGAAGGGGCAGTCGGTGAGTCCACGAGGAAAACAAAATAAGGAAGAGAAGATTAATGGGAGCGGAATCCACCTCAGTCCATTTCCACGTGCATTTCTTCATTCCCTCATGGAGCACCCACCCGCCTACTGGGATACGGGGAGGGATTTCATGAAAGACTATTTTCATGTGGTTTGTTGCATATACTGTTAACAAAGATCAAACCACTTGATAACACTTCCTGGCAAGTGTGTTGGGAACCCTTTAACCTGGCAGTGTCAGAAACAAATCCTACACATGTGTATCTCCCACATACTATGGTAGAAGATTATTTTTTCTTTGAAGTATAGCTTAAAAGAGCAAAATCTTGGAAACAACCTGAATGCCCATCAATAAGTGACTAGTTAAATAAATTATGGATGTCCAGAGATGAGATTAAGAGAAAAAAACAAAAACAAGAAAAAAAAAATGGATGTCCACACAAGAAATATTATGCAGCCATTAAAAAAAAAAATTAAGGACATTCTGTGTACTGACATGGAATTATCTTCAAGATGCATTATTAGGTGAAAAAAGCAAGGTGCATGCAGAACAGTGCGTACAATACACTGTCTTTGTGCAAAAATAGGAAGAGGAAGACTATGAATATATAAATACACATTTGCCTCTACTTGCATAAACTATTTCTGGAAAGGCTTATCAGAAACAGGAAATACTAGACACCTTTGAGAAAGAGAGCTGGGTGGACAGGTTGGGAAGGAAATTTTTTACTGTATAACCTTGAGAAGTTTTTGAATTCTGAACTTCGGAAATGGTATTTTAAAAGAAAACAAAGTATTTAAAATGAAAATAATTTAGTATTTCAAATATTTAATTTTTCATTTAAGTATTAAATTTTAATATAGAGTTTTTAATGGTTAATTTAAACATTGTTAGTAAAATCCATTTAAATTAAAACCAAATAACATCTTAATTAAAATAACATAATATTTTAAATTAAAACAAAATTTGTAAATGATTTAAAATTATTTAAATTACTAAATAACCTATTTAACCATTTTACTTAGGTTTAGAATGATCCATTTTGAATGTAGGAAGAAGCTGGCACGGTTAGCTTTTCAGGCATGAAGATTCCAGAGTCTTATCGAGGGTGTTAGGATTTGCCAGTTCTGGTGTGAAGACTAAACGTTTAAAAGGCTTTTCAGGTGATTCTAGTGATGGTCTAGTTTGAAGATCCAGGGCCTTGGCAACTCCAGACCCATGTGGGATGTTCACTGCTTTGAGAATCGAATGCATAACATGTTTTTAAGTTCCCAAGATATGGTCAGTGCTTCACTAATTTTGTCTCTTTTTCTCTCCTTTCTATCTGAAATAATAACATTAAAATATATTTGCAAGTGTTCTGCACTTCACAAAGCCCTTTTGATTTCTTTCGGCCTCTGCACACCAAGATATTTTTCCTGGGCTCTGGGAATAAACATCTGAATAAAATACAATTCCTTCCCTCCAGTTACTTTCGCCCAGTTCAGTAGAGGTGGAAAGAGAGACCCTTTCCCGTCTCATGTGACCTGGAACAACTGTTCTCAATAGTGTGAGGACCACTGGGAATCCCGGAGATCTCTCAGGGTCTGCTTGCTCCCCCTTTTCCCAGCTCTGTGTGTTTAAGAGCGGGATTCCATCATGACCGTCGACCAAACAACACATCACAGCAGACTGAACGCAGAAGCAGAAATGACAATCCAGCCATCTTCTATTAAGCCAAACACTGAAGAGATTTGCAAAAATGTAGAACAATATCTCTCTTCACAATATTTTTTTTAGTTTGGAAAATATAGTTGTTCGTTAAAATATTATGTTTATGTTCATGTGTAACATGTTTCTTATTGTCATTTTTAAACAAATATTTTTAATAATTAATATATTGTTATTAATACATATTTTGTAATAGCCTTATTGAGATATAATTCTCATGCCATATACTTCACTTATTTAAAGTATACAATTCAATGGTTTTTAGTATATTCACGGAGTTGTGCAATCGTCACCACAATCAATTTTAGAACATTTTTGTCACCCCCAAAAGAAATCCCATGCCCCTTAACCGTCACCCCCCAATTCTCCCACCCACCCAGCCCTAGGCAACCTCGAATCCATATCCCATGGATCTGCTGATTTTTGACATTTCATATAAATGGAATCTTATAATATGTGGTCTTTTGTGACTGGCTTCTTTCACTCTGCATCCTGTTTTCAAGGTTCATCATGTTGTAGTGTAAGTCAGTACTTCATTTCTTTTCATTGCCAAATGATATCTCACCGTATGGACATGCTACATTTTATTTACCCATTCATCAGTTGATGGACATTTGGGTTGTTTCCACATTTTGGTTATTATGAATGATGGTGCTATGAACGTTCCTTTAAAATTTTTTGTGTGGACATAAGGTTTTGCTTCTCTTGGGTGTCTCATTATGACTTTGATTTGCATTTCCCTGACGGTTAATGATGTTGAGCATCTTTTCATGTGCTTATTGGCTATTTGTATAAGTAAATATCTTTAAGTTTAATTTTAAAAAAATTCTAACAAGGTAAATATCAATAGAGATAACCCACATTAGAAAAAAACAACAAAAAAACAAAAACAGGGACCGGGTGTAGCTCAGTGGTTGAGCACCTCCTTCCCATGTATGAGGTCCCAAGTTCAATCCCCAGTAACTCCTTGAAAAAACAACAAAAACAACACAACTCTTTGAGATCCTCAATTTTAAGAGTGGGAAGGGTCCCTGAAAACATAAAGTTTGAGAACTGCGAGCTAGAGCGTGTGGGTCAGTGTGTCACTCTAGTGGAGGTCTCTCCGCCATTCTTTCATCCTCAGAAGAGCCCACCACTCTCCAACGAAGGAGGGAAGTCCTTTTGCTTGTGAGTGTGCATATATGACAAAGAAGGTGGTGGGTTACTTGTGCTAGGGGTGCCTTGTCCCCAGGGCAGAGCCTGTCTCCCAGATCCAGCTCCCACCCTTCCCCAGAATTCCCAGATCCAAAGGGATCTGAGAGGAGCCAGTTATAGGAATTCAAACTTGGGGTTTCTGCAGTTCTTACTTTTCTCTTCAATTGCAACTGGGGACAAAAGCATCAGCAGTGCAGGTCCCAACAGGAGCAGGGAGGCAAGGAGAGAATCAGCGTTAGACTCAAGTCTCTGCAATCACCAAGGAGACCAGAGCTGAGCGCCAGTAGAGACCAGCTGCTCCACCCACTGATGAAGCTGCTCAGGTCCAACCGTCCATCCTTCCGTCCATCCATCCACCCACCCACCCATCCATCCAATCCATCCATCCATCCATCCATCCATGCATCCATCCATCCACCCATCCATCCATCCACCCATCCACCCATCC
>JAQZBX010023270.1:0-30957 GCA_029593785.1 Cabassous unicinctus | reverse complement strand
GCACCTAGAGGGAGCAGAGGACAGGGCCACCCAGCACCTAGAGGGAGCAGAGGACAGGGCCACCCAGCAACTAGGTCAAAGCACAGACTCAAGTGCATTATCCGCGGGGAACCTCGTCAGGGTTTCCTGGCCCTGCTCCATGCGGCTGTGGGGAGGAGGGAAGGCACTGTCTCCAGGGCCATCAGTGGCCCAGCCTCAGTGGCTCCTGTCCCGCAGCCCAAGCTCAGCCCTGTCACCTGCTCAAAGCCTCTCACCTGGTGCCTGGAGCTAAACCCTGCTCAGGCAGCCCTGGCCTTGCCTCCTACATCACAGCAAAAGTAAAAGCCATCCTTGGACCCAAAAACCTACCAGCATAGACAGCCACCTGCACCTCCTGTCATGTCTCAGAGTCCCCGTCCTTCTACCTGAGCTCAGGACCCCATCCTCTGGCTGGCCTCTTCCCTCTTAAGACTCTTCCCCTCTTGCCCAGCAGGACCCACCTTAGCCACCTCTCCAGGAAGCCTTCCTGATGCTCTAGTCCAGTCTCATGTGTGTGTCTGTTCTTGCAAACTGTGAGCCACAGCAGTGTGAGGACCCTGTCTGTCTCATTTCCTCCTGGTCTTCTCACTCCCCAGCTCAGAGCCCGGCAATCGGAGGCGCCCAGTAAATCTCCCATGTGAAGGAGCTGCCCCTGGCTCTTTCTATCGTGGTTGTCATTTCTCTCCCGGAGTCCTTCTCCAGGGGTACCAGGGGCCTCTGAGGTCTCCCCCAGCCCTCTGGGTCCCAGTCACGGTGGCAGCTGGGGCAGGAGGTCCAGCTGGTTGAAGTCTGCCCTGGGTGGCACATGGGGTTTAGGGCATTGCAAGAAATGAGAGAATGTGTGTGCATGTGGGTGGGTGCAGGTATGCGGGGAGGAGGGGACAGGTCACAGATAACATGAATTCTATGGGGAGGCAAGTGCAGACTGGTGGGCATCCATCTAGATTGGAACTCGGCCGTGGGGAGCCCGCTTCTCCCTTCAGCACCGAGCAGCGCAGGTAAGGCATTTACGGTGAGCACACGGAGTGGGGTGGAGGCGTCCCCGGGGAGAGGCTGGAGTACGCACCTCTCCTCATCCGGCTATGGCCCAGAACTTGTCTAGGAGGAGGGGGAGACCACGGTGGCGGCTTGTGGGGGGCCTCCTTGTCTCCGATGCGCTCATCCCCGACACGCCCTCCCCTTGGTGGGCAGCCGCAGACCCTGCCCAGTCTGCCCAGGTGTCCCTGGGGCGTGCAGTGCCCGGGAGGGGGCGGCGCCTGCGTCGTGCCCCCGGGACCTGCAGGGGGGCGAGGCAGGGTTTGGAGATACGGTTACTGCAAGAGGGGTGTCTGCCTGACAGTCCCATCCCCATGGTTTTTGATGGCTCCGTAAAAATTTCTCCTCACAAACTGTCAAAGTGTCACAAATTAATTAACTGTTAGCTGAAGTGACTCAGTGTGGGGAGGGGGCGGGGGGAGCACGGCTCCAGCAATGCTAAGCGGGGTGGCTCTGGGGCTGTTCTCTGCGTGCATTGCCTTTTGATTAAAAATCCTCACTGCTCCGACAAGGTGCGAGGGAAGGGGCAGATCACTGGGGCAGCTCACGTGAGGAGCAGAAAATTGGCGGGTGGGAAGCAGGGTGGAGGGGGTGCGGCCCACCCCGAACACCCCCTCCCTGGGAAAGCGAAGCCTCTAGAAATCGCTCAGCTCTAAATTCAGAACGAGCCCACAGGCTGGCAGCAGGTCCTCCTCCCTGCCCTTTCCCCCTCTTTCCCTCCCTCCTCCATCCCCCTGCCCCCAAAGAAAAGAATCGGTAAGTGGAGCTTGTCTTGCCCTGGCGGGCTGGGGCCAGGTCCCCGGAGCCCAGGGAGGCGGCCTCCCGCTAGGCTGCCAAGCTCCGCGGCAGGAGCCGGGGGACAGGAGGGAGGGCTGGGGCGCAGACCAGCCTCCTTGACCTTTACTTTAATTTCAGGAAAGAATTGAGAAAACATGCTCTTGAAAGTCAAGAGGGAGACAAATTCTGAACCTTATTGCTCTAGAAGGAGGGAAAACAATCCTCGCTATTTGGCAGAAAATTGCTCTGCTTTATGAGAAGATATCCGTGTTCATAAAAGCGGAGATGCGGCCAGTCCAAATAGCAGCCGACGTCCGCGATGACGTGGCCGCACCGTCGGGAAGCCTTTCTCCCCGTGTCCCCGACTCCTCAGCTCCAGCAGTCAATGTGAGAGGGCCAAATCCTGCCGCGGCCCCTGGCCTGGGGAGGGACATTTCTTTTCCAGTTGACAAAGGAGAAAGGACCCCCTCCTGAGATGGAGCGGGTGGGGGCAAGCAAGATTTAACTTTGTGACTCCCAGGCAAATACCTGTTTGGGGTCAGTACCTTAAAGACAATTGAATGCAATCAGCAAAATCCAGATTGTGGGAAACGCTACAGGACAAACCACCCAATTTCTTCCCCAGATAAATCACAAAGAAACAAAAAGAGATGGAGGGGGAGCCTCTATAATAAAAGAAACTTAAAAGCCATCTCAACAAATGGCAATGTGTGGGCCTCATTGGACTCCTGTTTTAAAGCAAACCACTTTTTAAAATTCTGGACACTTAGGAGACAATTGAAAATTTAAACGCTGGATTTTTTTTTTTTACTTTAAGGAATTACTGATAACATTTTTTAGGTTGGCCAATGGCATTCTAGCTAATCTTTTTTAGAGTTCTTATCTCTTAGAGATACGCACTGAAATATTTGCAAATAAAATTGTATGATGTCAGGGGTTTATGTGAAAACGACACGGGAGGGAGGAGGGCACAGGTGAAACAAAACTGGCCCCAATTTAACTGTGGTTGAAGCTGATTCGTGGATGAATGGAGGAGCTTATTGTACCACTCTTTCTACTTTTGTGCATGTTTGGAATTTTCTATAACAAAAAGTGTTGTTTTAAAAAAGTCTAATCTGCTCTTCAACTTCCTGCTTCCCCTCACCCTCACCCCCAAAAAGAGGTGAGTTACAACCCAGGATTCAAGACATCTTTCTGATTCCATCTGGCTTCCCTTCCTGACAGTCTAGCCTGACAGACCCTCCCGGGGTCCCTTTTCCTCCTTTGGCCCTGCCCCGATGCAGCTGGAGCCCCGGGAAGGTGCTGCATTGAAAGAGAAGCCCCAGCAAAACTTTCTGTGGCCTGGGCCGCTTTTAAAGACATGACAGCCTGGGCCGAAGGGGCATCTCGGGTGGGGGTAGAGGCCTACGGTAATGACAAATATAACAGCTACTAGCTCCTGCCGAATGCCAGCGGCATGCGAAGCTGTGCACGCAGGATTTCATTTAATCTGCACAACAGCTCCAGGAGATACTATTCCCATGTGACAGATGAACAGGCCCAGAGATGGGGCTGAGCCACATGCCCGAGTTGATCCAGGTGGAGCGGGCTGTGAACTCAGGTGTATCTGTCTCCATCCCAGACTCTTCCTTATTCTAGCAGTTGATTCTGGACCTAGAACGGGAGAGAGGAAGGTCTCGCGGGCCCAGGCCCAAGATCCACCTGCACGGTGAGCCTTCATCTTAGTGCAAGCACGGATCCCCCATGGTGTGGCCAGGGCCTCGGCGCCCCAGGCTGATAGGTCTCAGGCTGGTGGCCAGTAGGAGCCCCTCACAGCCTTGTAAAGAGGGAAGTGGAGGTCCAGGAGGTACCACATTTCCTCAGAGCTCCCGGGTACCCTTAGGCAATTGACTGCTTTCCAGAAAACAACACTCTTGGATCCCCCAGGGCATCAGGCTACTCTGACAAAGTGGGCTCTTAGAGTACAGAACATGCTGGATTCTGGGAGGAAAGAGGGAGCAGGGGTTCACCGGGGACACTTGATGAGAGCTGGGGTCTCGGCCCTGCGCTCCCTCTGGCTCAGCCTGGCATCCTCCTGCTGCCCAGGCCTGGAGCCAGGATTTCCCTCTACCAGTGGTGGCCATGCAGGTCAGGGCATCTGGCCAAGCACGGGGCTCCTGTACCTCACTCAGAACAGGGGGGCGTGGGCACAGCCACAGAAGCCACAGGGGCCAGTTTCCCCACCCCAGGGATGGCCCCCCACTCCCTCTCCCACCCAACAGAATCAGGCGGGAAGGGCAGGCACAGCAATGGGCGTGCATCCTGAGGGCCCTCTGTACACGCCCCCTCCTCACCCCTGTCCAACATCTGGGGCTCTCCTAGGCAGCGGTGAATGCAAAGAAGGGTAGCGTCCTTCCATCCCATGACCTGAAGGAGTCAGTGTGACCCTTTTTTCTTGGAATCCGACAGACAGATGTGGGTTCCCATCCCACTTCCACTACTTTCTAGCAGTGTGGCCTTGACAGCGTAATCTCCCAGGCCCCAGTCTTCTCTGTAAAACAGGGATCCTCATTGGAGTGATTGTGAAATTAACCTAGGAAAAACGTGAATGAGAGGTCTGGGACACCGTAGATGCTCAATAGATGGCGGCTAGTGTCATTAAGACGGCCGCTGCAGTGGCCAGAGAGATGGAGCCGAGCTGTGTGGGGGCCGGAGGCAAAAGACCCGAATGGGCGGGATGGGGGCTGAGAGAAACAGAGCCCCCCTACTTCTCTGTGTTCCCCACTTGTCTGCACACTCCAGAGGGACTAGCCATGCCCAGCATCTGGTTCCCACGAACCAGTCCTGAGATGTTGGGTGCACCTGGCAGTGGACTTGGTCAAAGTCCTCTCCACGTATGCCACGCAGATTTGCAGCAAACGTGACTCTTCCCTCTACATTTCTGAGGGAAGGCTACTTGACCTGTAGCCTTCCCGGTAAATTCTAAAGACACAAAAACCCTGAGCTGCCTCTGTCCTTGAGGGTAAGATAGGCGGTATCAGGGAATCACTAGCCCTGGATTCGCTTGGCTGTGTGGATGTCTGACATGCACAGGGCTAATTGAGTTCTTTGGGCTGAGTCAAAGTTCTCTAATTTTTAATTTATTAAGTAATAATAATTTAGTAATGAGCACTGTCATACCTAATGTCAGAGAGTGGTTGAAGAATCAAGTAAGATGGTATATTTCAAAGCCTCTTACAAACTCTAAAGTGCTATAAAAGGTAAGTGTGCTATTATCCCACTCTAGACCTTTCCCTGCCATCTATAAACTGACTGAGAAACAATTCTGGTTGGCACCATTCACTTGCTGTTTGCATGTGCTCTTTGGTACTTCTTGCTCTGTGGCTGTCCCATCTCTCTGATGAGTCTGTGAGTCCAGATGGACAGAGGCTGTCTTAAACCTGTGTGCATCCTTAGCACCTCCTAGGAAGGCTACAAGCTCGGTGATAATGTTTCGGGTGGTGGTCGGTGGTGGTAGTGACAGTGCTGCTCTCTCTGGCTCTAAAACTGGGCTGAGATTCCCTCTCGTGCAGGGCTCTTTTGAAGATTAAATGAAATGCCTCGAGTCCATAGCACAGAAGGCACGTGATTGTTCCTCAGTCTCCAAAGTGCCCCAAACTAGGTGGCTTAAAACAATAGAGATGGGCTGTCTCACAGCTTTGGGGGCCGGAAGTCCAACACCAAGGTGTCAGCGCCACGTGCTCCCTCTGAATCAGGAAGGGAGGACTCCGCTTGCCTGTCTCAGCTTCTGGTGTCTGCCGCCAGTCCCTGGTGCTCCTTGTCATGCAGCACCCCAGTCTGCTCCCGTCCTCACGTGGCCCTTCCCTCTGAGCCTGTCTCAGTGTCCAATTTCCCTCATCAGATAAGGGCGCCGGTCATATTGGGCCAGGGCCCACCCCAGTCCAGTTTGGCCTCATCTTAACTAATCACATCTTCAAAGACCCTCACATTCCCAGGACTGGGGGTTAGGACTTGAACATATCCTTTTGGGGGGCTCAATTCAAACCATTACAGTGGCTAACCTGGAAAAATGTAGAATATTGACTTTTACTGTTGGAAAAAACCTTAAGAGAACATCTAATCTAATCTCTTCATTTTACAGATTAAAAAACTAAGGCCCAGAAAAGAGAAATGATTCACCCCAGTTCACAGAGCCTGTTGCTGTCATCGTCAGGATGGCACTTAAGGGCTCTGGACTGGTCTCCTGCTCTGCCCCATGTAGAGCTCTCTTTGGCGTGGAGAGGGCTCAATAAATGGCAGGTATTGGCGTCCATCATGAGCACTGTCATTATCATCATCATTTGCACCTTCGACTTGAAACTAAGTCAGCCGCATGAGAATGATTCTGGGGCCTCTGGGAGAACCTTTCCTCTAACCTAAGATCCTCCCCATTCACTGTCAGTGCATTTCCCCCAGACCCATCCTCAGCAGGGACGGGGACCAGCTGGCACTCGGTGCTGCTGCACACTGACACAATCCCCTCTGCCAGGTCAGTTCCTGCCGATAGCATTTCCTTGTAGCCTTTATTTACAAGGGCTGCTTCCCAAGGCTGACACTACTCTCTTGCTTTCCCCCTGGAAACAGATGCAGGCACACACGCCGCAGTTAGGAGCCCACGGGTGGTTTCCCCAGATGTTCAGGGTAGCGGCCTCTGGGCCATGAGGCCAGTCAGGATTCTTTGTGGAATGCTGTTCTTGAAACCATTTATTTGCAGTGGGGGTTTTCTGATCCATTCTTCCCCCAGGAGCCCGGGGAAGGGGTGAACCTCGGGATCTGCTGCTCTGCAGCCAAGCAGGGCAAGGAAGGGGGCACTCGGCAGAGGCGGCGGATTCCAGGCGGGAGAGCTGCTGAGCCACAGAGGATGAGGGGATGGGGCCAGGCACCCTGCTCACACCAGAGCCTCTTTTGGGAAAAGATAAGCGCACTTTACTCCAAAGACCCGCCTATTGGCAGGGGCTGGGGGGAGAACAGAGCAGGGAGAGAAGGCGCGAGACAAGCGGAGGAGATTCATCAGGAGCATCGCTGAGGAAACACCCCTGGCTGTAGCTGCCACCCTGGCTTCCAAGCCTGAGAGTTTCTGAGGCAGAACATAAACACTTCAGTCTCGTCTTGGGACTCCTGGGACACAAATGAGCTAAGTTTTCTGAGACCGTCATGGCAAACAACATAATGTCGCTAATCAAACTTCCTGTGCGCCCACCCAATCTGATCAATCAGCCTTTTGATGCGCTAAGTGAAGATGAATTAGCAGTAATGAGGCTGTGACAGCTCCCTGATGCACGGGCTGACGGAGAGCTCTGATGGATGTGGCAAGGAGGAGGGGAAGCTCTTTTCGGGGATCAGTTCGAGCTGCCGAGCTCGTGCAAATAACCACTGACGCCAAGACGCCTCAGCCTCCACCCGCAAATCACGTGTCCTCACACACAAAGTAGCCGTCCAAAAAGTTTCAACCTTTGCGTACCCGAGAAACAGAGCTTGCCATCTTCCCACAAAGAGCCAAATGCCATAAGCCCCTAGCCAGCGACAACTTTGGGCAGATCAGAACAGGGAATCAATCCACATTGTGGCACAGGAAAAACGCAGGCTGGTAAATCTTCCTTATTTGCAAGGCTGCCTACTGGTCAGCTACATTCTCTGCCAGTCCAGCAACAGACTCAGCACTGACCAGCTAAGTCAGGGGATCTTAACCTTTCTTGGTTCCACAGACCCCTTTGCCAGTCAGGTGAAAACCACGGACCCCTTCTCAGAATGTAGCGGCAGGTAGTTTTATGACACTCAACATCGGCATGTCTTTAAATTAAATTTTAGGATGATTTAAAATTAATTCAAGCCCACGGACCCCCTGAAATCTTTCCACGGACCCCATGGGCCCCTGGTTAAGAACCCCGGAGCTAGAGTCTTTCATAACCAGAGGCTGCACACTGGTAGCCCTAAAAAACTACATTCAGCTTACATATGGGTTTTGTTTGACTCACATAGGATTTTTGAAAAATTTGAATTTAATTGTCATCTGTAGTGTTTGAATTGTGTCCCCTCAAAAGAGATGCTCAAGGCCTAGCCCCTGGCACCTGTAAATATGTTCTACTTGGAAACAGAATCTTTGCAGATGCAATCAAGTTAAGATGATGGCATTTGGGTGAGCCCTAAATCCGATGACTGGGCCTTTATAAGAAAGAGGAGAGGGCTTTTTGGACACAGAGACGCAGAGAAGGGAGGCATGGAATGAAGAGGGCCATGTGCAGGCAGAGGCAGACACTGGAGTGATGCGGCTGCCCGCCAAAGATTGCCAGCCAACACCAGAAGCCTGGAACAGGCAAGGAGAAGTCCTCTCTACAGCCTACAAAGAGGGCACAGCCCTGCTGACACCTCGAGTTTGGACTTCCAGCCTCCAGAACTGTGAGAGAAGTAATTCCTAATGTTTCAAACCATCCAGTATGTGGTACTTTGTTATGGCAGCCCGAGGAAACGAAGACATTAATATTTAAAATTTGGAGATTCCACATTAAAATTCAGATCTCTAGCTTCTCTTATAAAAAGAATCCCAAGGTTTTAGAAACACTGGGTGAGCGTTCCTACATGGCAACAATAAAGCTGGGACCAAGCAGAGGCAGTCCTCCTTACACGGGGCATGTGTCCTCAAGGACCACAGTCCCCACCAATCCTTATAGCCCTACACCCAGCTGGCTTCACTCAACTTACATTGACTGCCAGGTTCCAGAACAGATTTAAGTCTGTGGCTCCTGTTTTATATCAGTGTCAGGGCGAGCTGTTACTATTTTGCTGAACTACAAAGCCTGTGTCCCATTGATGCTCTGGTGTCCTCTTTCCTCATCCTGGTCATCAAGGCAGCAGAGGCAGGAGGACGGGCACCCTCCAGGCTGGAGAGTCTTTAAGAAACACTGGTGCCTTTTGGGCAGAGCTGTGATTTTCTCTACCTCCCCAGCCTTGCCTTGAAAGTTCAATCCTCTCTCTCGAGGCCCCTGTCCTACCGTTTCTGAAGCACAGGCTCCCTTGGGGCCTTCTCCTACCCTGCTGATAGCCAAAGCGGCACGCTAAAAACAAATCTCTCTCCTCAAAGGTTGCATTTGCTTTAGACTGTCTATGATCGATCATCTCATTACATTTGTGGCCCAGGAAGTGGTCATCTCTTCGGCAACTGGGGCACGCACCACAGGGAGAAAGCAAACATTCCATCTTCCTGGCATGAGACAGCGGGGGGCCTGGAGTCCACCGCGTGTACCGCCCTGTGAGGCGGGGCTGCATGTGACCAGGGCAGGTGCACTGCCCTGATGTGGCAGTGCTGAGCTCCCGGCGGGAAGGCTGGTTCTGTGACTCCCACCCTCTTCCCTTATCTGTAATTATACTCGATGGGGAGGGCCCCCAGGATTCGGGCCCCTTCCAGGATGGATGGTGATGAGGGTGAAGCCATCGCTCTGCTCACCTTGGACCTCCATTTCAGAGAACACCTGACTGTTCCAGAGAACTCCTAGAATAGGCTCGGTTGTGTTCTTGGAGAGGATGCTGCCCAGCGCTCTCTCTCTCTTCCAAATGTCTGCCTCCTGATGGTTTCTGTTACCCAGCGGAGGCCACCTCCTCCAAGGAGCCTTCATGATCTCCCCCAGGCAGAATTACTTGTTTATTCCTCTCCAGAGTCAGAGCACATGGTTTGTTCTCCTTGGAGCTCTGGCATCCAGGCCTGCAGGTCTGTCTCTTCCCGTCTAGCATACTCTTTTACAGCAAGGCCCCGTGCATGGCGTACTCCTCTTTCGCCCCTCCAGCGTCCCGTACATGCTAGGCGTGGAGTGAGAGCTCAGCAGATGAAAACTACATTGAGATGAAGGATCTTACACTAGGAAGCTCTCCAATGGCCTCCATGCTGCCAACGCGTTGGATTAGTCCCCACTCCCCATTCCCTGGGGAGAGATGCCGATCGAGACCTGGGGCACCTGCTAAGATGCTGTGCTCTCCCTGCCCACTCATCCTCCCCGGCAGGAGAGCTGTGTGCTTACCGTACAGTTATGTCTCTTCCCAAGCCTGTTTCACTATTTGTTCTTGTAATTGTAATTATAGAATTCAGCTCACCATTTCATCAACAATGAAATAGGAATGCCAGATTGAATTCTCAATTCCATAAAAACCTAAGTTGAATGCCTTAGGAAAAAAATCTTAATAAAGAAAAGTCACTTTTAAAAAAATCCTAACAAGTTATGTGTAGAAGAGATAATTCTAAAAATTCTGAAAATCTAGGAGTCCACACTTACCTTGTTTTGCAAGTTTAAGTCTTTGCTATAATTTCAAAAAATAATGAATAAAAACTAGAAGTTGTAGATGAAGCATTATGAGCATATTTATGCAAATAAGAGGATACCTAGCTTCAAGTGGACTCATATTGAAATAATAAGAATGAAAGGCCCAGGACATACACAAAAGGACGATAAATGAATGCACATGAATGTTCTCAGGTAAACAAAATGAATGAAGTATCATTTTTTAAATGAATGTCCTCTTTAATGAGCTTTTGATTGATTTTGGTCAGTCAATCATTCTGGCTAAGAGGTTGCCAGTAGATTAGCTATTTCTATATGTCTTCTGTCTCCCTAATGGTGCTGTGTGTCCCCTGAGGAAATGATGTGCCTTTACTTCTGCAACTGCATGTCTGCTCCCTGCATTTGTGGGTCATCTGTAAATGGTGGCCGGTTGCTTATTTACTCAGTGTATATTTGTTGAGCCTCTATTAAGTGCCAACACTGATTTGGAATTGAGGCTGTATCACTGAACAAGAGGGACAACCCCTGGTCTCCACGGAGCTCACCATCTAGATGGAGAGAGACTGGGGGAGGCTCAGCTGCACGGCAGGCTGGACATTGCGAATAGGAAAAAGGACTTGCTTTTTGGGGGGAGGTGACATAGCTAATATGGCCCACTAAGCAGATTGACCTCTTACCACCTTTGTAGCTGAATGGGATCTTGCACTCCACAGGACAGATTTTTAGCAGAAGGAAATTTCTGGGAGTCTAGCGAAATACGGTCAGTCCTCAATATTTGTGGGTAGTTGTGTTCCACAAAGTTGCCACAGGGAACTAGGGAATACTGAACTAGAGGAAGTGAGGTTTAGGTTCCTGAGAGGCTCTGGTCACATTCCCACCAAGGAGCAGTGCTTAGCCTTGTTTTATACGGTTTCTGTTTAAAGGCACCTTATTTAACACACAGTTGATTCATTAACATTGGACTCAGCTTACCTGACACTTGTATTTTCTCCATAATGCATATCACCATCTTCCTCACTTAGAACACTAGATAGTACTACATTTGGGGCCTATTTTAAAAAGCAAAATCACTAACAAAAAGCACAAAAATGCAAAACACATAGAGCTAAATTTACCGTGAAAAGGACACATTTGCAGTAGGAGAGCTGACGCAGAAGGCAGCGCGTCACCTTGGGTGACCTTAGCTGGAAACACACGTGTCAGGCAACTCAAATTTTTCATGCCGCGAATGACTGCAAAGGGTGTTGCAAGTATTGATTTGGGAGTTACAAATAGATCTTAGCAAGTAGGCAAATTTGTCAATAGAGAACCTGCAGATAACGAAGATCGAAGATCGACTGTATAAGGAAGTGGAAAGCCATTAACGCCAGACTGCAAATCTCAGTGCTGTCCACTCCATCACAAATGCTTCAAAGAGGCGTCCCTCGTTCTGCAAATACCTGGCCAGTACTCCTCAAAGCCTCAAGGTCGTAAAAGACAAGGGAAGACTGAGGAACAGTCACAGATTGGAGGAGACTAGGGAGGCATGACAATGATATGAAATGTGGGAGCCAGCATTAGATCTCGGATCAGAAAAGAACATTAGTGGAAAAACCGGAGAGATACAAATAAAACCTGTCGTTTAGTTAATAGTATTGAGCAACAGCACTTTCTTAGTTTGGAGAACTGTGTTATGGTTTTATAAGATTATGTAAGGTTAGGGGATGCTAAGTGAAAGTTATATGGGAACTTCTCTCTGCTTCTGTGGCTCTTCTGTAAGCCTAAAATTATCGCAAAAAAAAAGGTTTAAAAAAAAACAACATAAAGCATAGGCATACCAGTGTAGGCACTGAATGGCCAGGGGAGGCACCTCTGATGCCAGGTGCATGTGTGGAGGGGTGGGCCACAGTATCCCTGGCCCGTCCAGGCCCTCCTGCAGGCAACACTGCAGGGGCTCCTTCAAGGGAAAGAAGAGCTCCCTGCTCGCTCACCCATGGACGGGGTGTACAGTGTGTCTGTGTGTCAGGCATGTGCTGGGTTCTGGTGCCAGGGGCAGGAGGCAGAGGAGGAGAGGGGAATTCATATCTGTCAATTGGAGCTTTTTTTTTTTGAGGTACCAGGAGCCGGGGATTGAACCTGGGACCTCATATGTGGGAAGCGGGGGCCCAACCACTGAGCCATATCAGCTTCCCTGAGTTGGTTTTTCCATCTGTTTTGCCTGTTGTTTGTTTTTGCTTTTTCAGGAGGCACCGGGAACTGAACCCAGGACCTCCCATGTGGGAGGCAGGTGCTAAACCGCTTGAGCCACATCCACTCCCCAGTTGGTACATTTTTAATATCAGTATTTTTAATCACCTACTGTGTGCAGGTACAGCTAAACTCCTCATACAGATGCTCTCTTTTAATTCTTATAACATATTCCCATTTCCCGGGAGACTGAGGCCCAGAGAGGTTCAGTCGTTTCTCCAAAGTCCCAGCTGCTGGCAGCAGAAGAGGATTCTAACCAAGGGCTGTCTGCCCCCAGAGCCAGCACTGCACACAGAGGAAGCCAGAGTGGCCTGGCCTCAGAGGTGCTTCCGCTGAGCTAGAGCATTTCCAGGGACCCAAGAGGGTGAGTTCCCTTGAAACTTCACCCAAGGAGCCCCAGTAGTGATTGCTGAGGATCAGGCATCGGGCTGCTGCAGGTGTAGGGAAGGCTCCTCTGGTTACCATAACGACAATGACAGCAACAGTAATCGGAGCTGCTGTTTATTGACTGTTCCCAGTGTACTGGGCACAGTGGTGGGCACTTTATGCATCTGTTTTCTAATTCTTAAATATCAGTAACCCCTTTATTACAGATGAACTGAGTAGACAAAGAGAGGTTAGCTAACCTAGCACAGCTACTGAGTGGCAGCAGAGGACTGGAGACTGAGTTTGTCTCATTCCAAACCCAGTAGACTGGCCACCACTGATGTCTCCTGCGGCCTTGACTCATAAGCAGGGCTGGAGCTGGGCCGGGAGGGGGTGGAGCAAACACAGACCCGGGCAGAAGCCCTCAGAGCACTAACTTGGGAACGGACCCTGTGGCGCGCCTCAGCCCTTGGAAGCCCAAAGCTTTTCTAATTCTGCTCCAACCTCCAGAGATAGCAGGCCACACACCCCCTGGGCCTGGCAGTGTGAAGGCGTGGGGGAGGTCAGGAGACCCACTGCCCGCCCGGCCGCGTTCTTTCACGGAGCCCACGTCTCCCCCCACTGCGGCTGCACTGCAGTGGCACAGGCTCCACGGCGCTGGTTTTGAAATGATAAAACCCTCTCCCACGCCCGCACCTCTCCTGGGCCTGCTCCCTCAGCTTTCTTCTTGAATTTGCAATTTGGGGCACATCCCTGTTGCACAGAATGCCAGGTATCGGTTGATGGGAGTGGCTGTGGAAAGAAAATTTACCACTTTCCAGTGCTTTTTTAACACTCTGAAAAATGAAGTTTCTGCCTATTCCGGCACCTACAGAGTCTGTGAGCCAGTCAACCACCAGATTCTCTATTCCCCTTGCATACAAACACTGGCACACAGGCCACTGGGTGGTGGGAAATAAAGAGGGCGCTCTGGGCTGTGAGGGTGGGGGTGTGTGACGAGACGGGACATGCACAAGAGCAGGGTGTGTAGGGACAGAGAGGGTTGGGAGCCAGCAGCCCCGAGCTCTGGTCTCAGCTCTTCCGTGGCCCCCCCTCCATCCTCTGAGCCTCAGTTTCTTTTTCTAACAAAGGGGCTGGACTAGATGCTTCTGCCTCCCAATCCTGAGAGCCAGGCCTGCCGTGATGGACTCTCCAGCCTGTCCACACCAAGGGGCTGGTGGTCAAAGGAGGGAGTTCAGAAAACCCTTCCCTGTCAGTCAGAGGACAATTGTCTGCAATGGTTAAGTTACCGCACACATAAAGCAGACTTCTGTGGCCAAGAGGAGGGGCAGACCCCCACAAAAGGATTCTGAGAGGCCCCTGGGGGTGGGCCTCGCAACAGAGAAGGCGACCGGAGGACCTCGGCTGGACCTCCATATGGCTCTGTGACAGGGCACCAGGGAGTTAGCGGGAGGTAACTGAGAACAGAAGACGAATTCTTCCGACACCCTTTTCAAATCCTGGTGGGATCTCTGGGCCCTTGGCCAGCAGGGCGCCCCAGCCCTCCTAGCAGCCAGGGCAATGGGTGAAGGCGTCTGGCTTCAGCCTGGGCAGCCGGCTAGTGACGTGCTGCCAGCAGCCAGCCCTTCCCCACCGCTCCCCCTCCACCCACGTGCGTGCGTGCAGGCTGGAAACCGGCCCGACCTTCCGGGGGAACTCCCGGCTATTCCTGGAAGCTCGCAGGCTCCTGGCACCCTCTCAGAGCGACTCCCCCCTGTAATAAGCCCAGGAGTCACTGCCACAATATTTTCTCCTCTGAAGGAGTCGGTGTGGCAGTAATTGCCACTTGGTGCTTCCTTGGCAGCAGTACTAGTCGCTGTCAGTCCCAGCCCCAGCCGAGAGAGAAGGAACTGGAAGGCAGAGCCAGAGGGGCCTGTTGTTGCCAACAGTCCTTTCCCAAGGGCAAGGACAAAGCACCCCACTTTGTCCCTCCTTCAAGTCCATTCTCACTTCCTTGGGGGGGCTGAGGTCAGCCTTCGTTGGGGTGACAGGTTGATGAGGAAGGAGGGGGCAGCTGTGCCCGGCAACCTCCAGAGGTGCTGTGCCTGGCTTGGCCCGTGCAGGTGAGACCAGGACCCGAGGCCTGGAGCCCGACTGGAGGAGACGGTGAGGAATCAGGAGGAGGAGAGCACTGTTGAGACTCCCCTCTGTCTCCTCTCTTCACCCTCACCCTCTGACTTTTCTGCACATGCCCTCTAGAGCCATCTCCCAAAGCCATGGTTTTAGGCTCAGGCCATCGCCTTGCCCAAAACACCTGCAGTGACTCCACTGAAGGACAAAGTCGAGATTCTTTAGTCCTCTACTTTCGACCTTCCTAAAAAACCTGCTGCTCTTCTCCTGTAGAAAATCTACACTGTAGCTGGACTTTTCCCACCTCCTCCCCCCCGTGCCCTCAACTTTGAATGTCGCCACTTCTCCTGCCGCCATGCTCAGCGGTCCGAATCCTACCTACCCTTCAGGGAGCAAAGCCCACCTCCTAGAGGAGACGTCCCCTGGCTGGACTACCCAAGGCCAGCAGGAGCTCTTCCTTCTGAACTCCCAGAGAGTTTGATACACAATTTATAACCAGTTTTCATTACAAAGCAGAGGAGATGGGAGTGGAGCTGGCTCAAGCCATTGGCGCCTTCCTCCCACACGGGAGGTCCTGGGTTCGGTTCCCGGTGCCTCCTAAAGAGAAGATGAGCACACAATGAACAGACACAGAGAGAAGAGAGCGAGCGCAAATAATGAGGTGGGGGCAGGGGAGAAAAAAATAAATTAAATAAATCTTAAAAAAAAAAAAAAAGCAGAAGAGCATCCTAAGTCCCTGCGGAGGAGGGACCCTGGGATGCTTTGGGAAGCTCAGTCACTGGGGGCAGCAAGGGCTTGGGCACCCAACTAGGTTTAGGGCGCCCCAAGCATCCATGTTATGCAAATGAGCTGCGGCCGGCACAGTGAGCCAGGTGCACTGAATACGCACATCCATAGTAAGTGCTCAGTAAAATTTGCTGAATGAAAATATGCTGCACTAGCAGAGTTACCGACATGGCATGGAGCTGCATCCACGGAAACGCTGCCATGGGAGACCTGCTGGGGGTTTAGGCCAATTTTTAAGCTGGAGTAATATTTGAGGAAGCTGAACCTCACCAAAAAGCAGAAACGGCCTTAATATCTGGCAAGTGAATATGCTACTAACAAGCCAAATGGATCTTCCAAGAAATGGAGCCAAGAACTCGCAGGAATTTGAAAAGTCACCCCAAAGTCAGAGCAAGATGGCTGAAAGCCCAAGAAAGAATGTAGGGGCTGTTTAGCAGGCACAGCCCAGGAGGGGGTAGAACTGGTTGCTCCCCGGGTTAGGGCTCCTCCTGGCACGGGCCCCGTTCGTCGTACCAGTCACTCTGCACTGGTATATTTTCTCACATTTTACATGCACTATCCTCAGCATCTAGCCCCGCGCCTGGGTGAGTCCTCAATAAATGCAGCATTCATAAACGAGTGGTGGGGTGGGGTGGGAAGTGGGAGGGGACAGACCCCCTTAAAGGAAGCCCCTCAGTCTAGTCGAGCCTAATGAGAACACGACAGCGATCCCAATGTTTCAAAAGAAGACAGAAATCTGGATTTGTATTTGCATCTGCCTTGTATTTAAACGCTGGCAACTAATTCATCGCAGCATTTGAGCCAAAGCACTTCCGTGGGCCAGATCCAGCTTGTGTCCTGCACCCACGCCTTCTAAACAGAGAAGCTAAACAAACAGCCGCAGTTTAAAACGCCGCTGAGTTTCTCTGGGGCTTTTACAAGCCTGCCCTGAGCTGCCTCACTACAGCAGCGTGTAGGGTTAGCACTCCCTCTTTAGGAGACGAGGAAGCTGCTCCAGAGAGCTCCTTCATTTGCCCAAGGTCACAGGCTGGCTAGTAAGTAGCAAAGGACCAGAACTCACACCTCTTCTTCTCGGGCCCCTCTCCCAAACCCCACATTGTCCTAGACTAGAGCCTGCACAGCACAGGACTGGCTGGTTTCCTTTGAGCTGTTCAGAAAATGTGCCCAGAACTTGGAATAAGGCAGCCAGCCAAGCCCACCTAGGGCATGTCATTTTGTTTGGTTACTGCTTACTATTCCTAAGGACCCAGACCCTGGAAGGAAAACTGATAACATGCAAATCAGTTTTGTCCTGTAGAGAAGGTAATCCCAAATATTGTGATGGTATTGCTCTGAAAGACGTTAATAACTTTTTTTTTTTAAAGATTTATTTATTTATTTGTCCCCCCCTTGCTGCTTGTGTCTGCTGTGTCCGTTTGCTGTGTGTTTTTTCTGTGTCTACTTATCTCCCCCTTGCTGTGAGGTCTTGCTGCATCAGCCCACCACGCCGCGCGGGCCGGCCTGCCCTCACAAGGAGGCCCCACATGGTAAACGGGAGCTCTGTCGATTGAGCCACACCCGCTTCCCCATTAATAACTTTTGTATCTATTTTAGCAGGCTTATTCCAGCGTTCTTCCTTTCTTCCACTGATATATGTATATATCTATCAGTGCCCTTGTGCAAATTATATATATATATATATATTTATTTATTTATTTATTTATTCATTTATTTAGGAGGTACCAGGGGTTGAACACTGGACTTCATACATGCAAAGCACACACGGAACCACTGAGCTACACCTGCTCCATGTATATATTTTTGTATCTTCCTTTTGCTCGATGTAAACCATTATAGTTTATGCAAAGAATGTTCTTTTTCCTTCCTTCACAGAAGAATAAAACTTCTTTTTGCTCTATGTAAATCATTATAGTTTATGCAAAGAATGTTCTTTTTCCTTCCTTTTCAGGAGGATAAAACCTTTTTGTTTTTTGCTCAATGTTTATCTTCCTTTGAACCCAGCTTTGTTGTCCCACCAGCTCCTCATTAAGGACTTAAATAAATCTTTGACATGTAAATGTTTGAGAAACATGCTTTAAACTTCTTGAACACCATTGCTCTAACAGTTATATGATTAAAAGTAATGAACACTCACAGGAAAAGGAGGCAGCTGGGCACGGGCTGGGAGGCGAGTGAACCCAGCTCTCTGGTTTCTTCTCACCTCACCCGGCTCCCCATAGCCCAACGCCCCTGACTTGCACCCAGCCTGCCCGGCAGCGGTCGAAGAGGCGGTGACAACCCACACACTTCTTCCTCGCGGGTGGTTCAGGTTCCAGGCTCGGTGTTTGTGGTTGCCATCCTGCCCTCAAATGCTTTCCACGTAAAGGAAGCTCGGCAACACCTCCAGGGTTCAGAGATGCCAACACCATGGAAAGGCCAATGTCGTCCGGGCAGCCTAGGGGCTTGAGGATTCCTTTATGCAAATAATTTAAAAAATAAACACACATGGAGTGGCGGCAGCAGCTGCCAAGCACTTCTCCTGGGATCCTCATAAAATGGGGTGTCTAAAAGTTTATCATTTGCTGTCCGTATTAGAAAGCAGGAGACAGGGCCACTGCCCCCCACCCCCAGTTCCCCAGGGTCCAACTCAACCCACACATCTTCTGGAAGTCTTCCCTGACCTGATGACTTCCCAGTAGTCTCTCCCTTCTCTGAACTACCTCTTGTTGGCAGTATCTCACACGATACTTTATTGGGCTAATTGTTTTATTAGGAATCAGAAGGCCTGGGTCTTAATCCTAGATCTGCATTTTGTTAGCTTCGGGCAAGTCACTTAATCTCCCCCTCCCTAAGCCACAGTTTTCTCATCTATAAAATGGGGATAACAGCAGTCTCTCTGCTTCACAGGGCAGTAAGAATCAAGTCTTGGGTTCAAATCCTAACTGTGCCACATACAAAATGTATGACCTTGGGGAATCTACTTAATGACTGTGGTTTATTTTACTCATTTATGAAATGGGAATGATGATAATAACAGTACTTACTGTAAATATTAAGTGAAATGATGTATGCTGGGTGATTATATCAATCCCTGACATATCATAAGCATTTAACAAGTGTTTGCTGTTATTAACTGAAAATTCTTTGAAGCAGTAGGACTCATCAATGAGAAGCTTTGTGATTATAATTGTCTGTTATCTTGCATTAGTCTCTGGCTGTTTCAGATGTGTTCATTTTGCTTCCTCTGGTAGATTCCAAGCTTATGAAATTATTTAACAAATATTTATTGAATACTATGTGGCATTGTAGATTTCAAAATAAACAAAACATAGTTGAAGCCTTCAAAGAGATCACACCCTCAGTAAGAGCACGTGACAAGGACATGGGTGATTAAAATAATGCATGATAGAGATGACACAGGAGCACATGGGATGACCACCTAACCAAGCTGGAGGCAAGGCTATGTCGTGTGCTTTAAAAAAAACTCCATGTTCCTCCAAACACATACACTGTGCTATGTTTTTGTATATACTAGAAGCTCACTATATATTTGTTGAATAAACATTGGAGCAACCTTCCTTACTATCTAGAGTCCTTTAGGGGGAGAGGGGGAAGGGGAACTAATATTAGTAGAGATTCTGCCACATCCCAAATGCTGGAAAGGCATTTTCCATATGGCCTAATGGTGTGCCGGAGCTGGTTGTGCAAATCTCTTCCCAACAACGGCATTCTGTAACATCAGATTGGCAGCTTGAAATCAGTCACACTTTGAGTATTTACACAACAGCAATTGGCAGATTCTATAATCAGAGCTTTTTTTTTTTCTTGGACAGCTGGTTGTTAAACATTTAACAGCACCCACTATATGGCTCTCTCACAAGAATCTATTTTGCAAATGAGGACTTCAGGGTTCAGAGAGGTTAGGTTAATTGAGAGAGGTCATATGGACTATAGCCATAGAAGACAGGTGGGATTTGAACCTGCCTGACTTCAAAGCCCTGGCTTTCTCTTCTGTAACTTGTGGCCCCATCCCGTCCCCCATGGGCTTGATCAGGCGCAGATTAGCATGCCCATGGTACCTCACCCTGGCTAAAGAGGAGAGCAGAAATGGTTCCCCTTTATTCAGTCTCCTTGTGAAAACCGGGGTCCCTGGACCCAGGCCAAGGTACGTGAGAGCCCCGTGATACCTGCCTCCCCCTTGTCCACTGTGTTCAACTCCACCAAGAATGAAACAAACCACAGTGCTGACGGCAAGCCTTCATGTGCATCGTCTGAGAGGCAGCCACCACCACCGGAGCCCCTGGGCCAGGGGACCGTCCTGAGCTGACCCAACCAGTTCTAAGCAACCATCATCTAAGGTTCTCCTAGGAGGAGACTGAGGCCACAAAATGTCAGCAATGTGCCAGGCTGCCATAGCTAATGAGGACAGGGATAAGAAGTTTTATAAGAATTCTAGAACACAAATGCACTTTTTAAATTTAACAAATGCTTGTCTGGGCCTTCAAAGCATTTTGCTAGGCTTGATAGGGGCGTTTTAGTTTCCTTGTCTGCTCAAGCAACTACCATGAAATGAGTCAGGTTATACAATGGGAATTTATTTGCTAATGAGTTTGAGACTAAAAGAAAGTCCAGATCAAGGCATCATGAAGGCGATACTTTCTTCCCAAAGACTGTGGTGTTCTGGGGCTGGCTGCCGGTGATCCTTGGCCCTTAGCTTGTCACATGGCAAGGCACGTGGCGGCCTCTCCTGGGATCTCCTTTCTCTTCTGGGTTCTGTTGGTGTTCAGCGTCTTGCTTCCTGTGGCTTTCTCTTTGTCTGAATTTCCTTCTGCTTATAAAGGACTCCAGTAACAGGATTAAGACCCATCCTGAATGAGGTCCTACTTAGGGTGGGCTCACACCCACAGGAATGGATTAGGTTGAAGAACCTGTTTTTCTGGGATACAGACAGCTTCAAACCACCACATGGGGTGATGTAAAGATAACACACTCCTTCTCCTAAAAGCTAGTACTCCTGTGGGGGAGGCAGATGAGCATAAGGGCAGCCAAGGTATTGGACAGGTCATCAGACCTGCGCGTGGGGCGAAGCTGCATGGGAATCCCAACCAGGCAGCCTCCTTGGGCCTCTCTGAGGCTCAGTGGCCATATCCCTCGGGGGTTCTGGAGGATTAAAGGCTATATGCCTATGGCAGTGTATTGCTTTTTTCAGTAAGCATTCATTCACTCCATCATAGAAAGCTACAAGCAAACAGAAAGAAGGGGAGCTCTCAGCAAGAAAAGCAATGCCGCCATTCTCTTGCACAAGATCGTCCCTGGGCTGTGTGTGTCTAGGCAGGGACCTTGAGGCTAAATCCACAGGCTTAGAGCACTTCTGCTTCCAGTGAGTTGAAAGAGTGCAAAAGAACCGATTCCCAGCTAGCACGGGCTTTACTGATTCCAATACCTCCTGCCCCTCCTCCAGGCGCTGATAAGCCAGTCCCCCAAGACCCCAGCTCCCCAATCCCCCTCCATCACAGAACCAGGACCAAAGCAATGGGACTTCCCAGAAACAAAAGCTGTATTTGCATCTAAATGAAAATGGGGGAGAGGGAAGCCCAGGGCCTGCTGACTGTGAACGCAATCACTTTCCACGTGAGATTTCCATCTGTCTGCCTTCTGCAGCTTCCGCCAGAGCAGCCTCCCAGCTCGATCTGCACGGCAAAGTCCAGGCCTCAGAAGTAGCTAATTTGGAAATTATGGGCTGTCCTAGTGGCAGCAGTCCAGCCCGCTGGCCTGATGCCGATCCTGGTCCCTCTGCAGGTAGCAGGGCTTTGTCACCTGGCCCTGCTCATTAGAGCCTGAGCCACGGTCTCGCCGGCAGCTGAACCTCCTCGGGCTGCCCACTGGGGTGGGGGGTGGGGGGGTGCACTGGACAGGCCTGGGCTGCAGAGAGGTTCCGAGGCCCTGTGACCTTCTGGGCCTGGCCGCAGGGGAGACTAGACGGTCTAAAAGGGATTGAAAGGGCAGACAAGACTTTCTTAGCTCCCCCGGGCTCCCCGCTGGCTGGTGACAGGCCAAGACCAGCAATTAGGAAAACAACTGCCTGTTAAACAGTGTCTAACCTGAGCATTTAACAACTTTAATACATGAACACTTTGTAACACATACAGAGCATTTTGTGGGCTGTTTTTTTTTTTTTAATTTAAAATTATTTTCCAGGTCTCACATTTTAATGAATTCTTCCCTCACCAGTTTCCTCATTTCATGCCTTGCTTGCATTCTTAATGCATTTGTGATCTCTGGCCCACATGGGTGACACTGCCAGAAGTGGGTCTACGACATCACTAGGAAAAAACGAGAATAACATTGTGTTTACTGCGTCTCAATGTTTGCTGCTGTGAAAACCCAGCAGTTGTGGCTTTTGATGGAGAGGTCTCAGGGCTCAGCCTCGTGCTGGCATGAGAACTTATTGCTTCCTCCAAACAAGTCAGCCAGGTCGAATGCATTGACTTATTTGAAATGGAACGCATCAATTGTGGTCTGGAAGAAACGATCATCCACCACAACTTGTGCTGTGTGTAAACCAACACAAACTAGCGTGTGTGTGGCATGATTTAGTGGTGTGTGTGTGTTGTGTTGTGCTGTGTGTGCAGGTGTAAATCCGTATTGATTGAATGCTTACCACTGTGCATGGCCCTGTGGACCATATTTGTATATTTCAAAGCAGTCTACAAGTTCCAAATTTTTGGCTGTCACAAGGATTAAAGATGACGGGTATCAGGCATGTAATATAGTCAGCATTTTTCAATGGTAGACATTATCACTATCCACTTGGATAAATTGAATACGACTGTGGGCAAGAAAGCTTCTGGTTGTAAAATTAACACCTTAATAGTGGACGTGCATCTCTGGGTGGAACAAGAGCTGCTGTTGGTAGCTGACGCTCAGATCACGGTCTGTTAACACTGGAAGGGACCTTGTCCAAACCAATCCCATTATTTTAAAAATAAGGAATCAGAGGACAAGAGAGGTTAAATATCCCAATTAGGGTGACAGAATTTGGACTAGAACCCAAGACTCCTGACTCTAAGCCCCTATAAATACCCCCGTGGTTCTAGTTTGCATAGGAAGAAAGCCCAGAAAATTAGCAGATTGCCAAATTTCAAAGAACGCAGGAGGCAGGCCCCAAGAAAACAGTGCTGGGTCGGAAAGCAATGTACTGAATTCCAACTCTGCTTTTCATCCCTTGGCTTTTTTTTTTTTTTAAAGATTTATTTTTATTTATTTCTGCCCCCACCCCTTGTTATTTACACTCCTGTCTGCTCATCTTCTTTTTAGGAGGCCCTGGGAACTGAAACTGGGACCTCCCACGTGGGCGGGAAGTGCCCAATCGCTTGAGCCACATCTGCTCCCTGTTTGTTGTGTCTCTCATGTTTCCTCATTGTGTCTCCTTGTTGTGTCATCTTGTTGCATCAGCTCACCGTGCCAGCCTGTTGTGTCAGCTCTCTGCTTTGCTCATCTTCTTTAGGAGGCACCAGGAACCGAACCTGGGACTTCCTGTGTGGTAGGCAGGCACCCAACTGCTTGAACCACATCCGCTTCCCCATCCCTTGGCTTTTTGGGTCCATTCTATGAGGTTTCTCTGGGCTTCTAAGCCTGGGGGACAGAGACTCAGCGCCTATGATGAGAGGCGTCATCAAATCGACGGTCCTCCAGCCCAGCTGCTCCTGTTGACCTTACTGCGGTTCATCCACCAGCCTGCTCTGGGGAAAGCAGCCAGCTGCTGTTTGCTGAGTGCCCTGTGCTCATCCAGCCAGGTACCTGGCTGCAGGGAGCCCCAGCTGAGTTTGGGACTTGCCCCAGGCAGACCCGTGAGTGGGAGGGGAGAGTCCACTGGCTGGGGCAACAGGGACAGGGGCAGGACAGGGGAGGAGAAACTGTGGGCTACACCTAAGGAGCTCTGTGGGGCTGGCAGCCTTCAAACACTTCCCCAACAGAGACTCCATCTGCTGCTCAGGAGTTCCCTGGCTCTTTTTCTGGACCAAAGAATGTTTGGGCACTGCTGTGGAACCCTCAGCCTGGCCCCTCCTCCCTCCAGCCTGGGGGGTGGGGGAGCACCCTCCCTGGCCTGTGGAAGCCTTGCTGCCCAGGAAAGGTACATGGACACTGCTGGCCAGTGATGCTCCTGTCCCTGCCTTTTCCTCCTTGCCCCCTCCCCCTACCAGGACCATGGACTCGTGTGGCTCTGACATTCCCATAGAGACAGGGAGTGGGCACATGTGCCAAGGGCAGGTAGCTGCACTGGGATGAAGACAAGGCAGGAGCCAGAGAAGCCAGGTGGCCCTGGAGTTCTAGGTGCTCAGGGGGCGAGAGCAGGTCCCAAGCCAAGTCCCAGATTGAGGCTTAAAGTCCCAAAGCTGGACTGAGAACAGCTCCTTGGAAACCCCCTACTCCTTTGCCCTGATATCGTTTTTCTCTCTGGGCTTACTCAATTCATTCATTAAGTAATTACTGAGCATCTACTATGGACCAGGTCATTCCAGACCAGCACCCAGACTGGAAACCCCAGGAGGGCAGGCTCCGATGGGTTCAGCCCTATTGGGAGCCATGCCGGCTGCTGGGCAGGCCCACAGGACTGGTGTATCTGCAGGACCACAGGCTCCTCCTTTGCAGGCATGTGACTCCATGCCCAAGGGCCTGGGAAGCCTCCCTAGCACCACGGGATCTCCTAAGTCCTCACAGACTGGACAGCTGGGCACACGGAATGACGGTGACGGACAGGGAGCCCCTGTGAGCCTCTGTCTGTCCTAGCTCTTCTCCTTCTCTGCAGGGAGTACAGCTCCCTCGCCTCCCTCTCCCACCCCCAGCAGAGCTGAACTCAGCAGCGGGAGTCAGGAAGCCCTCCTCGCCCCTGCCTCCACCCCCCACCACATCGGGGGGCAGCAGCGATTCCCTCCCAGCAACACACTTAGGCATGGCCAAGCGCCGTACAGATGCAGGGAGGTTATTATTATTATAGTTGCCTAGTGGAAATTGGGGTTCCCCAGGGTGGAGAATATGGGAAGGACATTGCCTTGTGTGAGGAGACTTAGGTCTTAGCCCTAACTCTGCCCCCAAGAGACCTGGGATAACTCACTTGGCCTACTGGAGCCTTGGTTTTCCCACCTGTGGGCACACAGAAGGCATTTAATAAACACCATAGAACAAACAGCTCCAGAGCCCTGAGTTCCTTATGGCTGGAGCCAGCACTTTGTATCCGTGCCCAGCTGCCACCCTTGCTGGGCCTGAGCCCGAGGCTCAGAATCAGGTTCCCATGGATGGTTGCCATGGGCCTCTCTTTTTTGGAACACTGGAAGGGACCCCCTTCCTTCCCCTCTCTTCCCCCAAATTCCCCTTTACTAACCACTGCTCCAGCAGGCTAGTGAATCCCTTTTAGTCTAAATTCCGAGTTCAACTCATTGCTTTCTTTTTCATCCTTATTTGCCTTCTAATTCAGGAGATGAAGCTTCAATTAGATAAAAGGCCAGCTGTTCCAAGAACCGGTGATGGGAGGGAAATGGTCCTGCCCTGGAGGAGGCAAAAAACACATAAGGGGACCAGGAACAGTGGAAAAGCCATTCCACCCCCAATCTCAGCAAGCAGCCTTATTTGGAAAGAGGGTCTTTGCACATGTAATTAATTAAGGATCGAGATGAGATCCTATGGGATTAGGATGGATGCTAAATTAAACAACTGGTGAATTTATAAGAAAAGGAGAGGACAGAGAGAGGCATAGGGAGTAGAAGGCCACGTGAAGACCCAGGCAGAGATTGGAGCTGTGCAGCCACAAGCCAAGGACTGCCTGGGACCACCAGGGGCTGGAAGAGGTGAGCAAGGAAGCCCCTGCCCCAGGACCTCTGCAGGGAGTACGGCTCTGCTGAAACCTTGATTTTGAACTTCTGGCTCCCTAGACATGAGAGATTAAATGACCACTGTTCTAAGCTGCCCGGTTTGTGCTACTTTGCTACAGGAGCCCAGGAAACTGACACAATGCCCACCAATGTCTGTAGCATGTGGCTGTGACTGGTGCAGAGGCCTGCCCACCCTCTCCCTCTGGAGCCCTTCCTGACGCTCTGGGGCTCAGGGCACCCACGCGAGTTTGCAGCCATCCTGTGCTACGTGTTTTTCCAATCACATTTAGGAGCCAAGGAAAAGTGCGTAGAAAGGAAGGAAATGGGCCTCTGGATTGGTTGCCTGGTTTTTATCCAGTTCTTCGGGGTGGTGGAAGAGGGGCTCGTATGTGAGACATCAGATTTTGAGCAAATCTCAGCCTGCTCTGCAAGAGGACGGTATTCATTCATCCGTGCATGCATGCAGCAATTCTTGACAGCCTACCGCCTGCCAGGCGTGCTAGGTGTCCGGAATGGGAACTGCCGCTTCTCCTACACACACCCCACACACTCACACAACTGCCCAATCCCTAAGACCTGACTGGTGACAAAGGCCTAATCAACACACCTCATTCTCCCCTGAGTTCTGGGCTCCCTTATGCCACTTCAGCACTTGTTTTTGACCATGCCATTTTACTCTTCTGAGTCTCCATTTGCTCTTCTTAAAACAGGGCTAATACCCTGTCTCATGGGTTTACTGTGAAGGGGCCATTCAGGAAAGTGCTTGCTCTAGTGGCTGGCACGTGCGAGGCTGCACCTTGTGGCAGTGAGTCGGTCATTACATCATCTCCCGTGGCTGCCGGCCACGGCCTCCAGCTCACCAGGCCCAGGTCTGAGCTCACCCACCTGCAAACAGCCCCACCTCCAGGCCTCCTGCTTCCAGCCAAGACCCAAGTCTTCCCAGGTTCCTTCTCCCTGAATCCCCAGGTCCCGGCAGTCCTCAGGCCCTGTCAGTTCCTTCAGGTCTACATCCTGAATGGCTCTCTGCTTGCTCTTCAACCGTCATGCCCGCTGCCGCCATCTCCCAACAGCTTCCTGAGGGGTCTCCCTGCCTTCAGACTGCCCTTCCCAAACCATCAACCCAGTCTCCACTGAGGAGCCAGTGGGCTCTTCCTAAAATGCAAATCTGAGCCCTCCTCTCCTCTGTTAATGTTCATTTTTTTCTTAAAAATATGTTATTAATACAGCATTCCAAGAGCTTTCTGCTTGTCACTTGGTATACGGAGCACCAACTTGCCTACAATCTGTTTCTTTGTAAGAAAATGGCAATGTTGATGGCTCTGCAGACCCATCACTCAAAGCTGTGAACCCTTCAAAATATATATACTTTGCCTTTCACTTATCTGTATTTCCCAGGCGAGAGCACAGGGCTAAGTGATCAGGGTCACCAAATCAGCAATTTTGGACCCAGAAATGGGGAATAAGGATGAGGGGATGACTTTCAGAATTGGTTAAATTGGGGAAAATTTGATGAGGTTACCTGAGGTTGAGAAGTGGGGCCAAGACCATCTCTGGCTTTCGGGAGCAGGACAGAGGGCCAGCTTGGTGTGGTGGGAAAGGGGCTGGTCATGGGCAGGCCTGGGGTCTGGGACTGGTCTGCGGCTGAGCAGCCACGTGACCCTCTGAGCAATGTTCTCATCTGCGCTTGACAACTTAGTGCAGGTCCCTAAGTCCCTCCCAGCTCTGCCATGCTGGAGGAACTTTCTGGCCTGCTTTGACAATGTGGGGATTTCAAGGATGAACAGAAGACGGGGTGTGCTCCTGCCTTCTTATTGTTCGGGGGGTGGGGTCGGGCTGGGGAAGCAAACGCCCTGATCACCACAGTCCCACCACATGCAGTGGACTGGTACCTAGGCCTAGAGAGGTAAAGGACTCCCTGCCTTCAAGGAATTTACCACCTAGTGGGGGAAACAGGCCCAGTAAACAGGCGACTACAAGACAGTGTGATAAACCCTACACTGCGCACTATGAAAATAGAGAGAACGGGGTTCTAACCCCGGCAGGTGGAAAATCAGGGAGAAAATCAGGGGAGGCTCCCTGGAAGAGGGGGCACCTGTGCTCAGCTTTAAAAGCTGAGTGGGAGTTAGCCAGGTTAGATATGGGACAGTGGCTGCAGAGGAACAACAGGTGCTCAACAGACCCAGTTTCTTTCCTTGTCCTCCACCCCTTTCATCTCTTATCCGTGTCTTTACATCTACTCCCCACTCTTTCTCCTTTTCTCTTCCATTCTCTGTGAACATGGGAATAGTATGACCTAGTGAGTTCATGAGTTAGCATGAGAGCAGAAGAGAAAACCAGTGATGGGCTCTAGAAGGGAGGTGTAACATGCCACCGCCATAGACCCCTCAGTTTAGGGCATCGCTTCCTCTCCAGCTCTTCCAGGAGACTGCTCACACCCCCATCCCCGTACCTCACTGCCACCCCCCATCCTCTTGTAAAAACCCTGTTCTTTGGAGGTGTGTGCCACCCACCCATGGTGCCCCCTTTCCCTCTTTGACACTGCCATGAACAAATCTAGTCACAGCCCCTTCCTCACTGAAGACTCTGGTACCCAGCTCTCTGTCTTCCACTGCACCCCAAGTCCTGCCATTGGCTGGGTGGAATCAGCTTCCAGCACCTTGGTCTCTCAGCAACTTGACCTCCTGAGCTCCAAGTGCTCCTCTCCTCCCCAAGGACCTATTCCTGTGATGGCATCCTGGGCTTTGTCATCACCCAGGACATCAGAGATTCCGTTATTCCCCTCTGTGACCACAACTGCCTGTGTCCCAGCTCAGCCACTCAGCCGCTCCAGGCACACCAGGCCCCTGGCCTCTGCAACCACATCGTCCAAATGAGGTTTCCCCCTAAGGCCCACAGCCTGCCTTCGCTTTCCTTTCTACATGGCTTAGACTCCTGGCCCCCCTCAGACACCCTCACAAACACCCTTCATCCCCTCGCTTCATCGTCCTTAAATCATCCTTGGCTTCTCTCTTCCCCTCATCCTCCACATCCCATCACCCACCCAGCCATGCTGAGTTTTAAATAGCCTTCACGTCTCTGTCTCCACCGCTCCCACCTCAGGCCAGGCCTCCAGTGTCTCGCTTCTGGACAATTGCAAGCCTCCTAGCTGATCTTCCCGTCCTGCTTCCTCTCTAATAGATTCCCCACACAGCAGCCTCTGTAATTTTTTAAAAAATGGAAATCAAATCCATTAAGCTATTCCCCTGCTTAAAACCCAACCCTTTGAAATGGCCTCTTGTTTCCTCAGGATAAAGTCCAGTCCTCTTCACAAGACCACAAAGTTCATAATCTGGTCCTTGCCACCCTATACCACCCAACTTCAACTCTGCTCTCCAACCAACCTGAGTTCCTTGAACTCTCTGTGCTCCAACCTGAGGCCAGGGCAGCAGGCGTGGAGGAGAGGGCCCTGGGGCAGCAGCAAGTTCTGCTCCAGCTCCGTCATACTCTTGTTGTGTGGTATTGGGTTCTTCCAGGGAGACCACTCTATGCATCAGATCACAACCTGTCCAATTTCCTCATTTATAATGGCCTGTTACTTCCCTCCAGAAGAGAAGAGATAAAATTTGGAAAACAGATCAGAGGGTCTTCTGGACCTTTCTATGCCTTCTAATAATTATGATGATGATAAGAATGATAGTGAATATTTACTGAGAGCCTACGGTGTGTCAGGTACTGGGCTAAGTGCTTTCTATGCATGATTCATTTACTACCCACAAAACTTTCTGCAGTAAGTACGGTGGCTACTCTAATTTATGGAGAAAACTGAAATCTCGAAGTAACTGGCTCAGGGTCACACATCTGGTTATTGGCAGGACAATGATCTGAACCTACATCATTCTGGCTTCCAATTTCATGGTTTGGATCACTTTGTTATACTGAATAGCTGGATGCGCAGGGGGGTGGGTGTCCAATAATGTAGAAGTGATTCGAGAAAGATCGTAGGCTCAAACTATTACTGCTTTCAGAGGGTCTCAGGGAGAATGATGCTTACCTGTAACTTTTAAGCTAAGGACCAGCCCACTTCTGCAAGCTCTGAATCCCAACTTCAAAACAATACCCAGAGGTCCAAAGACAACCCCCAAAAAACTGCTCTGTCCAGTGTGTCTCCAGGTCCCCAGGCTGCCCTGAACCAACACATCTGTATGTTTCCTTGACAGCGCACCCCACTGCCCCTTCTGTGTGTGTGTGTGTCTGACTGAGGCAGATTCCAACTATTCAATGCCCTGACACCCATGCACCACAACCACTGGGGAACACTTCCAGCCCACCCTCAGCGCAGTCACGGCTGAAGGTAGCCAGGCAGTGCTGGCTGAGGAGGAAAGAGGGAAGGCATGAAGCGACTTGTTGACCTACCAGACCTGGGGAAGATACCTCAGACACTGCCAGATACTCTTGTTGGGTTTCAGGGGAAGTGGAGAGAGAATGCGTGGCTATGAGGAAGTAACAATTTAACTGACTACCAAGTGCTTACACTACTTCAGGTTGTAATGGAGTCTAGAGACGTATGAGACAGAGTTTCTGCTTCAAGGAGCTCACGGTCTGGTGGGGAAGATAAGAAATACACAATTGAGAGGCTAGCATTGAGCATTAAGATGGCGCGATAAGGAAGGAGGAGAAGAGATGCCACAGGGCAGGAGCTCAGGTACTTTCCAGCTCTGTGACTGTGCATGCCTGACTTCTTTGGGCCACATCTGCAAATGAGGGTTATAATACCTACCTCAACAGGCTGCTGTGAGGATCAATACAGACAGTGCATGTGGAAGTGCATTACAAATAGGAGAGGTTATTATTGTCTCATGGGTTTTGAAAATTAAAAGGGAATGACAAATGCAGAGTATTATCACTATTCCCATGGCTGAGGGGGGGATAACCATGAAAAGAGCTTAAAGATGCATGCTGACTAGGGGAGGGGGAATAGGGAATAACTGCTAAATGGGCCCAGGCGTTCATTTTGGAGTGACGAAAATGTTTGGGATTTAGGTAGAAGTGATGGCACAAGATTGTGAATGTACTAAATGCCACTGAATTGTTCACTTTAAAATGGTTAATTTCATATGCAATTCTTTAAACTCTTTCCACATTATTTGCCTTAAATCACATATACACCTTTTATCAAAAGTTGTTTTAAACCCTGAAGACATCATGTTGAATGAAACAAGCCAGATGTATAAGGACAAATGTATGATCTCACTTATATGAAACAACTAGAACATGAAAATTCACAGAGAAAAGTAGACTACAGGCTACCAGGGAGGGGCTGGGGAAATGGGGAGTTATTGCTTAACGGGTACAGAGTTTCTGCTCGGGGTGATGAAAAGTGTGGGTAATGGATGGTGGTGATGGTAGCACAATATTGTGACTGTAATAAACACCACTGAATTAGGTACCTGAAAGTGGTTAAAATGTTAATGTAGGGAAGCGGGTGTGGCTCAATGGATAGAGCTCCCGTTTACCATGTGGAAGGCCCC
>JAQZBX010023269.1:0-30943 GCA_029593785.1 Cabassous unicinctus | reverse complement strand
TGGGGGGGGGGGAGGATCCTGATCGATCCCCTTTCTCTGTTTTCTCAAACTAATCACTCTTTTGAGAGAAAAAAAAATCCCTTCAGAAGTCAGCAACCGATGCCACCAGTGAGCACCCAGATGATAAAATGTCTTGTCATGCTGTCCAGGGGAACTTCCACCAATGATGGGAGTGCTTCGTTCCACCCTGTCCAACGCATTAGCCACCAGCCACATGTGGCTACGGAGCACCTGAAATATGACTCATGTGAAGCGGCTGAGGTGACTTCGGGCAGAGAAGGACGGCAGGCCCAGGCCACGTGTTTCTGGACACGTGGAGCACAAAAGCGGCCTTAGGAAGGAATCTCGTTTTGGGGAGTGTGGGCATGAAGTTATGTTGAGATGCACTTGGGGTCTCGGAAATTTATAGTTTCCAGTGACACCGGAATAGAGTGGGAGATAAGCTCAAAGGCTGAGGGATCCCTCCACGTACAGCGGCTTGGTCAGAACACTGGGCAGCGGTCCACTGGGAACACCTGCCTCTGGCCACCCTGCCCTGCTCTCCTGGAGGTGTCGTAGTGCTAACGCGTTTCGCCACTAGGTGGCAGGCGCGCGCCAGCAGAGCAGCCCCTGGCATCTCTGCATTGATTTCACACCATGAACCGAGTCAGTTAACAGTTGAATTATAATCTCATGGCCAATTATATGTAATTATAACTAGCCATACTTATAATACGAGTATAAAATTTTATATTATAGTTTCATAGGAATGATCAGTTATATAACCATGCACCATATTCAGAAAATTAAGACGTAAAAGAACATCTTTCTGTATAGCAGAACATTCAGGTTTGCACTAATGCTAATCTTTTTGGGAATAAAATTGGAACTCTTCATTTAAATAAATGCTTTTGCCTATACGGCGCCTTCCCCCCACCCCTAAAAAGGGAGAAAGCAATGTCCATGGACCCAACATGTCCGCTTCATAGACGGCGGCTGCAGCAGGAAGCTTTCGGTTGTGACACACAGGCACACGCCCAGTTAGAGAGCAGAAGTGAGTGGCAGGGCCGGGTGTCCCCTGGCCAGCTGAGTCCTGCAGTGCGGTGGTCAGGGGCCAGCGATGGCATCCAGGCAGCCTGCTCTCGGTGGCCAGGGGCTTGGCCAGCCACCACCTTCCTCCGTTCCAGCCCCTGGACACGGACTTCCTCCAGTCAATTCTGTGGGTGTCTGTCTACCTGCAGGTCACCGAGAGCTGGCGTGTGTGTAGCCTTGTGACCGTGCATTCTGCAGCCACTTGTTAAAGGGACAGTTGTTCAGCTAATGACACTGACGCACCGTGAGAAATAGGGGTGTGGAATTTGGGGCGGAGGCGCCTCCTTGGTGCCCCCTTGGAGTCTCCCCGTGCTCTGTCCTAAGCGGCTCCTCACATTTGAATTAATTACAATGAAAAATGCGCTGGTCATATTTCAGGTGCTCCGTAGCCACATGTGGCTGGTGGCTAATGCGTTGGACAGGGTGGAACGAAGCACTCCCATCATTGGTGGAAGTTCCCCTGGACAGCATGACAAGACATTTTATCATCTGGGTGCTCATGAGGCAGGCTTCATATCTATAAATGCATGGAAAAAAGAGTTTCCGCACTCGTTTTACATCTACTGTTTTACAGAAACAGAAAGTGAGAGGTGACAGGAAGGTGGGGACACGTTCTAGGTTTGAGCAAGGCTTTCTTCCTCTGAAGACATGAATCTAAAGAGGGAGCCAATTGGAACAAGTCAGAAGTGGAAGAGGTGACACTATAGAGTCATTAACCTCAGGCTTTAGTTCAAATGATTACTTTTAAGATGAGTCGAGTAAATGCAGGGAGAAGCTTTTCAGAATGCTATACCCAAATTCCAAGGATTTAGCTTTTCATCCCACAGTGCTTGGAGGTACAGCCCGGTTCCTGCATAACTCCAGCCGTGGAAGACAGAATCCCCCATCTTCATGCAATGGCCATCAGTAGCATCTCTGATCCACTGGTTGAGCTGATAATTATTTGGGGACCCAGCAGAATAACAGGTTGTATTCAGCTCTGCCCCTGTCATGCTGTGTTTTCTGGATGGCTGGTGTGGGAGGAAGTGGAATTAAAGCGTTGTGGACAAACTCAAATTGGCTCTGGTTCAAGACTCCTTCTCCTGCAAACAAAACAAAACAAACAAAAATGGTTTTTTAAATATTTGATTTTAATATGTATTTCCAAGTGTTGTCAAAGATTTTAAATGTAACTTGGAGAAAAATAGTTTACTTGGTCATCAAGCTCACACTGTAATATTATAATTGTACTAGAGAAAAATCTAACAGGGTCTGGCCTTCAGAAACAGCAGGCAAAATGAAGAATAAATATTTCATGATGCCATTTAACTAAAAAGGCATGTTAGCAGCTGATTTGTAGTAGGTGCCAAGTTGGTGGTGGAATATATACCGTGTGTCTAGAATGGTTTTTGTTTTTTCAAACATTCAGTGTAGTGGCCAGGGTTCAGAATCCAAATGATTAGGGGTTTTGGATTTTATGTTTTAGACATTAAAAAAGACGAGGCTTGTGTGATACATTTTCATTCTTCTAAGTTTTCCCTTGATCTCAATTAAATATTAAAGGTAACAGTTTGTAATTTCCAGGAAGTAGAAAAGATTTGACAACTTGGTGTAATCATTTTGTGAATTGTTGAAAAAGTATGTCAAGCTAATTATAATGTAGACATTATACAGTTTTTGAATCTTTTTAATGGATAGAAAAGATAAACTGGACTTTATATATGATGTGATAATGAAAAATTTCCAAGGATAAATATAGTGACCTATAGGAATTTATCATTACCCTCTAATTAGCAGCATATAATCACAAAGCATTATATTCAAGTGACTGAAACCAATGTTAAAAATATCAATATTCCATCCTTCTGTTAAATATGGCAAGCACTGCCTCCAACACTGGGATAAAATATCTAGTTTGGCTAAAAGTGCTAATTAATTTTCTTTATTAATAAGTTTGTTATAACTATTATCATTAGAAAGCAGCTAAAGTCTCCAATATGTTTGCAAAATTTAGAAATTATGAACATATTGAAGCTGCTTAAATATCAACAGCAACTTTTCAAAGTTTCTTTTTTTTGGTTGGGAAATGCCATTTTTATTTTGAATGGTGTTTTGGTGAATGTAAAAAAACCACAAAAATAAAAATTACATATGTATTTATACATGCACACAAATAAACAAAAAACTCCAGAATGGTCCTTGGGTACATATGGGTTAAACACAAGTTCTAATTCAGTAATGACTGGAAAATTTCCCCCACATTTATAAAAGCTGTTTTCTAATGCAGAGGAAATAATATACCATGGCATCAAACGTTCTTTTCTGATAAATGAAGCAACTACAGAAAGCTTTCATTTGTGCAGCGTAGCCAGTGATATTGATGAAAAAAAAAACCAAAAACAAACAACAAAACCCACACAGCAAAAAACAAAGCCCCCCAAACCCTAACTCCCCCAATACTTCTACTTTAAAGCAAACATGTCAAACTTGTTTTCCGTTAAAATGCAGTTATTCTTCACACTAATGAATTTAAAAAAAAAACAAGACCTAGATCATATATATAAATAAAAAACAACAGTGCAAAGCATTATTGGGCTTCATCTTCTGGACAAGAATGCCACATTAGTGTCCCAGCAGGAAGCCTGCCCATCTGAGTCTTCCATCCCATAGGAAACCTCGGCTCTCCACTGCCGTCTGTGGCCCCAGTTACTCGTCCAGGATCAAGACCTCCAGCAGAGCCTCTTGGTTTGTCAGCAGCATCTCTTTGCTCCTTTGATTTGCTGTCATCAGATTCACTGTCAGAGAAAGATTTTCTTTCTGAACCATCTTTTTCTTTCCCAGCTTTTTGAGAATTGAGAAATGCTTCGGCTGACTCTGGGCAATCTGAATTTTCTTCAGGCTTCCAAGTGTTGTCAGCATCTGCAAATCCCTTCCACTTAAGCAAATACTCCACTTTCCCATGCACCACATGTCGATCCAGTACTTTTCCCACCACAAATCTTCAGGCTCTGCCTCTTCGACGTTTTCGCTCTTTCCATTTTGCTGCTTTCCCATTTTTTGCAGTGTAGTTTTATTGAGGCCGTTTTTTACTGCAGACTTGAAGAGCTTGTTCACCGCCTGGTGCTGCCGGGGTCCCGGGTTTACAGCCCCTCCGGCCCTGCTTGCCTCCAGCTGCAGCCACAACCGAGGGGAGGGGGCTGGGAGCTGCACGGGGGCGCAGGGGAACTGGGGGGCGACACCGCCCACACCCTGCGGCTGCGAAAGGAGAGGAGGGGCAGGCCAAAATTTCTGTAATAACAGCTCTTGATTGATTGCCTGCTGTGTTCCTAGGAACTGGGGATACTGAGGCTAGAAAGCATGGTCCTTAGCCTCAAGGATTCATGGACAGCTGAGGAGGCTGATGTATAAGCACCTTCAGTTGATAAATTCATATTGCAGTAATCTACCAAGCCCATTGGCAGCAAAGAAGAAGATAATGTGCTTGGGACAGTTAGGGAAGAAAGACTTCAGTGAAAAAGTGGAATTTGTGCTAAGGCTTGAAAGATAAGTAGGGGTTTGCATCGTGAAGCAATGAAGGGGTGATTTTCTTGCACAGGGAATGCCTTCTCTCCTTTGGGGGCATATTTTGAGAACTAGAAGGAAAGAGGGTATATCAATCAAGGTCCAGCCAGAAAAGCAAAAGCCGCACTAGGTAATTAAGTGGAATTGAATCCAAAGGTGTTAGAAGAGTTGAGAGAGCAACCCGGGTGAGGTGAGATAGACCCAGGATTAGCAGGAGTCACTGCCATTGCTAGGGCTGGAAGGACAATGGGAGGTGGCAGTTCTGCAGCCCAAGACACTTGGCCAACTGGTAGACCTTGGGACCAGCTGGATCTGCCCTTAGGGGGCGTTTTAGCTCTTGTTGGAGACATAGCCTAAGGCAGGGGTGGGGTCGGGAGTCCAGGAAACCTCAGCCCCCAGCTTAGGAAGCAAAGCAAAAGAAAGATGCAGAACAATCTAAGAGCAAAGAGGCCAATAACCAGCACAAAGGAGCTTGAGGCAGGGGAAAGGTCAAAAGATGTAAGTGCCAGCCCATTAAAAGGAACAAAAAGGCTTGCCTGTCATTCAGGGGAGTTTGACTTTTACCTAATAGCGACTGAAGACCTGAAGAATTATGAGCAGGGGAACGAGTTGCTCAGATTTATGTTAGGAAGATAGTTCTTGAAGGCAACGTGGTGAATAAAGTTAAAGAGCAGAAAAAGATATTAAGGAAGCTCTTGTCCAGTTGAAGGAAAATGAGGTCTTGAACGGGGACAGTGACAAACAGGATGGAGAGGAAGGGACAGATTCTGGGAGAGGCCCAGTGACCACTTGGACAAGGCATGTGAAAGCAGGCAGGAGCGGAAGCCCTAGGCGGTGGAGCCTGCTGAGGGAAATCCAGGAAGGAACAGGACGGGCCCATCCCACGCTCCCCAGGGCTCGCTGTTCCAGAGCCAGCCAGTTCCTTCTGGTGTTCTGAGATATCTCACCTCGAAGTTACGCTTTCATGAAAATGATGCTTAATGGTAGCTATGGCAACCAGAGACTTAGTCTTCCTTAGTTAACATAGTCTAGAGGAAGCCGGACTGCAGGGAATCTGAGGATTAATATCTCAGGATATTAAAATATACTCGGGTAAAAGGTCTAACCCAGAAGAAGTGGAAGAATCACCTTAGGGGCTAATGTGCTCTTGGCACTGGGCAAGATAATTCTTCATTTTGCGGTCTGCCGTGGTGGCAGGTCGCTCAGCAGGTATGAGATGTGCACATCCAGATGCAAGAGTCAGTTTGCATTGCCATGGCCAAATGCCTAAGGTGCGAGCAGCCATGCGGAGTGTGACACCTGCACGTTTCACGTGTACGTTTTGATCCTGAAATGCGTCTTTCTGCGACATTGCCGACGGCAAGTCTTAGTATAATGGTATAAATTGTAGGCAGCTGGGAGCATCTCCCAGCTGTTTTAAATACGCCCCTGTGCTGGATATTTCCATTCGCTCTTCCAGATCCTTTTTTACCCTTCTCTGTGTTCTGGGGGGCTCACTTTTTAAGATCTGTGTCAAGGGCCTCCTTTGCCCTCCGGCTTCTGACTGGTTCAGAGAGAAGCTGGGTGGCGTCAGGCTCACTGCCCCCGCCCTGATCAGTGAAGACCACTCCTGTTCCCGAGAGCTGATTTTTCCCTTTGCCCCTCCTTGGTAACCAGGGGGCGAGTACCCAACTTCCTTCTGTTGTTAGTCCCAGGTCAGTTTCCTTTAATTTCCTTTAATTAAATTCTCAATTACGCGAAGCTTTGCTGTATCTACCATCACCAATATAAACCCCACCCACCCACACACACAAAAGCCATCTATAAATTTGCGTAGTCTAGTTTTTGCTACATAGGACAAAAAAATACACAAATGTCTACTGAATCCTTATTTAGAAAGTCAGTATAATCTTCAATTATCTCTTTTAAAATAAAAAAAATTATATAGCTACATAACAGAGACTTCAGAAATGGAAAAAGAAAAAAGCCTTCCCTGATTTCACCAATTAGCACAGCCATTGTTGTTATTTTTGTACGTTTCCATCTGGTCTCTTTCTTTTACATATTTTTTTTCAGAATTGAAATGTTAGTGAACATACAATTGTGTGTCTGCTCATAACTATTTCATCACAAAAGTTTTTTCATGTTTTTTATACCGACTTCAGAATAATTTTTAAATAGTTGCACAATATTCCATTATGTGGAAGTACTGTGATTCAATAAACCATTCCCCTATTCTGGATATTTTGGTGTTGTCTAATTTTTCACTGGTATAAGATAACATAAACAGCTTAGCTTCTAGAGCATCTCTCTTATATTTTATTGTTTCTGGATGGAGTTCCTGAAGTAAAATTATACCAAAGTCAAACAGTTTGGAAAGCTCTACGGCTGTGGTGATTTTAAATATGTCCACAAATTCCTTGGTGTGCCTTCTTTCAAGAAGTGGAGGCTAATCCCCTTCCCTTAAGTGTAGAAGTGGAGGCTAATCCCCTTCCCTTAAGTGTAGACTGCACTTAATGACTCTTCCGATGAACAGAATTAAAGCAGAAGTGAGACTAGGTCAAAAAAGACACCGTGACCTCCTCCTCTCTCTCCTAGTTCCCTTGCTGTGGGAAGAGTTAGCGGTCACGTCCTGAGCAGCTCTTTAAAGAGACACGTGTAGCAAGTAACTGAGGCCTCCAGCCAATAACCACGTGAGCGAGGCTTCTGCAAAGTGGGTGCCAGGGCAGCGAAGTCCTCGGTGTGTCAGTACATGCCCAAGGCAGAGAGAGGCTCATCTCAAAGAGATTGTGGGTGTGGTGTTTATCTCATGGAGTGAACCCCAGTAGGATTCCTAGGAGATCCACAACGTGTTTGAGGTAATTATCTTCATAGAAACATTGCCAACTTGGACTGTAAGGGACAGAGACAGTACACAATGAAAAGAGGCCTTTGGACTTCCAAACTTCTACAGGTGGGAAACTGGATGAGAATTACACAGCTGCAAACAATGCTACCTTTCATGGAAAAGCAAGGATGGTGCAGAGGGCAGAACCACGAGCCCAGAGGGAAAAGCCACGGCCATGGAGAATTATTCCTGGGCAGTAGTAAGACTGGATCCTCACCAAGGCACTTCCTTTTCACAACGGCCTTTTTTGAGTAAGAATGCCTAGAATGGACATAGGTCTGTTCTACCACTGCATATTGGCTTGTGGGGGCAGGTAACTTGTCTCTTTAGTTCACGTGTCTTCAGATTGAGAGGCAATGTACTTGAGCTGTCCAAGGAGCTTCATCCACACCTGGAACCAATCCAGGTGATGAGATTCTGGACCTTGGGCTGATACTGTAATGGCATAAGATTTTGTGGACCTTGGGAGGGGTGAGAATATTTTGCATCTGGGAAGGATGCCAATAATTTGTGACCAGAAGATGGACTGCGGTGGTTTTAATGAGTCCACAAATTCTTTGCTATGCCCCTCTTCAAGAGGTGGAGCCTAACTCCCCGTCCTTTGACTGGTTGGACTTGGTGACTCGTTTCTAATGAATAAAGTATAGTGAAAGGGAAACTTCAGGCTATAGGTCATAAACGGCGCCGTGCCTTCCTCCTCTCTTTCCCTTGCTCTGGAGGAAGGCAGCCACCGTGCTGTGGGCAGCCCTGTGGAGAAGCCCCTGTGGCGAGGAGGAGTCCTGCAGCCAGCAGCCGTGTGTGGGAGCCATCCTGGAAGCGGGCCTTCCAGGCCCTGTCAAGCCGTTAGACGACTCCCAGCTATCTCCTTGATTGCAGCTTCATGAGGGATCCCGACCTTAGGAACTGTGTGAAATAATGTTTGTTTTCTTAAGCCAGTAAACTTTGGGGGGTAATTTCTTATGTAGCCATAGATAACTAATATGGCAGCAAAGGAACTACTGTTTTGTAGCATTTGTCTAATAGGTTGGAATATGGAGCACTTAGTGTACATCGCAATTCCAGGTAATTATGGCAAATTATTTCCACTTAAGGAATGCAGAAAGAGAGAGAGACATAGGGAGAATAAAGACGAGAAAATAAGAGGAGAAAAAAGAGAAGGAATAAAAGGGAAACAGCAAAAGAAGGATATGGGACAGGTTACCATACATCTTAGTTTACCCAGGACATTGTCCCGGTGTGATTATTAAGAGTCCCCTTTCACTTTTAAAAGTATCCTGGTTTACATGATAAATTATACGCCCCTAGATACAGGCTAACTTCTCAGCCTTCCTCCCACCCAGGTTTCTGCCCCAATATTCCATCTTTCCTCTTACTTAGCTGACTACAACTCCTTCCAATCTGCTCAGGCTCCGGAACCTGAATTTCTCACCAAACCAGAAGCCTTCCCCCAGCACCTCTGCTCTGTCCGTTTTCTAGAGCTTTTGGATCACAGTGAGCACTTTATTGTAGAGATTAAGAATTTGGCTCAGGAATTAGGCACACCTGGGATTGAGTCTTGGTTTTTAATTTACTACTTTGTGACCTTCGAATAATTACTTAACTTCTTCAAGCCTCTGATGTAAACTGGGAATATAATGTTATCTACCATCTCACAGTGTTGTTGAGGATATTAATGAGATGAGGCCTATGAAATGTTTAGCACTGTGTGGTGTATAGATGATGTATTTTAGCTACTGTTAGCATTTACTATCACAGTTTGTTAGAAGGCAGTGACATCATTTAGGAATGTGCTAAGGAGTAAAAAGTCAAGGAAAGACTGTATTTGTCCTTTAAGTTGGACATTCCTTACTTTGCTTATTCATTCATTCATTCAATCATTCATTCATCCACTCATTCATTCATTCACTCATTCATTCATCCACTTATTCTTTCAACAAATATTTCCTGATGATCTACTAGATACCAGGCACTAGGTTAAGCACAGGATTGAGCAATGCTTTTCAAAATGTTTTATTCCCACTTCTTGAAGGAAAATCTTATCTTTAAAAACACTTAAAAAGGTGCTGTGTGGGAGTACTGGGCCCCTGAGGAACTGGAGCAAAGTTAAATATATTTATATATAAACATATGTTTTTCAGGATGACCAGATTTTATTTCAAATTAGCTTTGAGCAATAGTGGCAATTTTCAGCTATAAAAAGGAATGTATTTTAGCTTTTGACTTAAATTGATTTTTTTAAACTAAGAGTGGGAAAATGCAAATTATGCAAATATATAACTTGGAATCCTTGAAACAGCAGAAGGCGCTGACAGAAAGACTTTAAAAAGTTTTTTGTTTTTTTTTTTTCATTTTTAGCCGTAGGCATTTCTTATTTCTGTTTTTAGGAACAAAGAGAACAGAACTAGCAGACAGAAATAGTCCTGGGTACATGAACTATATATTTTTCATGCACAGCATAAAATATTCCACTCAGTAAAACTAAGTAGGTGCCTGAAAACCAAGAGAATTAAATAGATGAAGGTGACAGCAACCAGGAAAACAAAAGTGCGCTTTTTCTCATGGAGCAGGGAGCTGGAGTCTAGTAAAGACGTATAGGATAGACTTAAAGTATTTGGCAACATTTACCAAAAGAGATTTTTAAAAGAACATTTTCTTTTCACTATCTTTATTCAACTTTAATAATTAGTCCCTTTATATTTTTCAGTGACCCATGAATTTTTATCTTGTATTTATCTTCAAGGTCAAGTTCACAAACAATGATTACAAATAAGATTTTTATAAATGAATAGGGTTCTAACTTTAGGAACAATAACTAGGATCTATTAAGTGTTTATTATGTGCTAAGCTCAGTGCCTGACAGGCATTTTCCCATTTAATTCTCATATTTTACACGTGAAAATGCTGAGCTGAGGAAAGTGTCAGAACCTTGCTTAACGACAAAGTTGGCAGAGCCAGGACTCGAGCCCAGGAAGTCTGCCTGGAGAGCCCATGTCTAACCACCATGCTACTCTGAATCGATGGCCTTGATCGTTCACTTGTTTATACATATTTTCTAATTCAGCTTTCTGAAATAGTTATGCTTGGATTCTGCTTTTAGTCCTTGCCCATTTTTTATTTTATTTTATCCAAGACTCATCTAAGTTTGTAATTACGCAAGTCCATACCTGTCTGACTGACATACTGACCCATTCATTTAGTTGAAAGACAGAAACCAGTTGAATTTTTAAAATACCACATCAACCTAACTGAAAATTTTCATGATCACCTAAATAAGAAATTGGTACCAGGAAATCGAGTAAAGAGAACCTCAGAAAATCTGCTTTTTGAAAAATGCTAATCAACTACATATTCATCTTGAAAGCAAATGCCTCTCTGGCAAGACATCGCATGACAAAGGCAACCATTAAAGTAGAGGATGCGAATACCACTTCAGTGGCTTTTTAAAAGAAATATTCCTTATTCTCTCTGTTTGAAGATGGTGATGGGTATATTTATTACTGAAAAGAGAGGTGACAATATTCTTTTCAGCATTGCGTAAAGATAAAACTGATGTCATTATTTACTAGTTCTTGTATTTTTTCTTTGCAGATATTTATCATTTCATTAATTCCCTAATTTGTCACAAGACTAGGTGATCTGTTACAGTCATTTGCCCACAGCCCTAAGCTCTGCCAAAAGAGCCAAAGGAATGTTCTCTATGTTCTTTAAACCCCATTTTCTTCCTAAATAGCTTCATGTAAAATCACAAATCATGGCATCTCGCTGTTATCTATTCTTCATGAATTTGCACCCTGCTGGAGCTGAGCCTGGCTTTGCACTCTATTGAAGTGGACCTGTTTGGAATTTGGTCGCTGGAGCCCTTATGTCATTTTGATGAAACTCAGGGGACCAATTCAGCATGAGTGCCGCTCACCAGACGTGAGGTTCTCCTAGGGCTCACTGCTGTGCTGGCGCCAAACACACGTGGTGTCGCGAGCATCACGCTCGCCATCTTAATATCATTTTAGGTTTATTCTAAGACAAAAATCATTTTCTCCAATATAATTTAAAACACACACAGAATAATATCCACTTCCAAGTAGCATAAAGTACTACTCTTTCCTCTAACTATCTCTTACTACCCTCTATATCTAAACTCGTGGACACCCTCGCACACTGACCTAAGCTTCCATATCCCAGGAAAAGGACTGGCTACATAATTATTAGTGCCGAGTGCAAAATGAAAATGCCAGGTCTTGTTTATAAAGTAGAAAAAAGTGTTGTTTAAAGGACTATTATATAGTACCTTTTTCCTTTCTTCTGTGGTCCCTCTTTCAACTTGTCATGTGTTTTTATTTGCTATTTAATGTCATTCTAGGTAAATAAAAATTAAAGAATTAAATTATTATCAAGCCTTTTACCATTCATGTTTATACTGTGCAATGCTAGTTTTAAATGCAAATATTTAACTCGTATGCAGAATCACCAAAATTATACAATTCATATTTCATGGCATGACCCGAGAGGGTGCATCAAGCTAGACTTAGGAAGTTGGAAGGAGGAAGAGAGGGCTCGCCCAGCATGGAGCAAGATGAGGGTGTGCGTCCTCGGACACAGGGATAACTGCACTCTCACAGGTCCGTGGGCGCTGACCATGAGGCAGGATGACGTGCATTTGCTCAGGCCTATGTCAGTGAGCTTTGCCCTACTGCCAAAGCATTGCCAGTGTTCGGCAGGACAGTCTCCACCATGCTTTGTCGCAAGATGCCATAGGTGCCCTATCCACACCTGTACCCAGGACTCTGCCAGGGGCCAGAAGTGTGGCAGCAGTCCCTGGGGTAGGTGAGGCCAGGAAAGGCCAGGGGTATGAGCAATCATGGCAAATGGTGGCCAAGAACCCATGTGGGGAGGTGGTAAAGAAGTGGGGGGTGAAAGTTGATGTGAGCAGAGGCTCTAAACCCCTGGCACATGTGCCATTGTCCCAATGACATTTCTCACAAAGATAACATGATTGAGGATAAGAAAGATTTAACAATTATAAACACATATGCACCTAACAACAGGGCTGTAAAATATATGAAGCAAACATTGACGTAACTGAAGGGAGAAAGAGATGGTTCTACAATAATAGTTGGAGATTTCAATTCAGCACTTTCAGTACTGGATAGAACATGTAGGCAAAAGATTAACAAGGAAACAGAGGACCTGAATGACACTATAAACGAACTAGCTCTAACACATCTAGAATGCTTCACCCAACAACAGCATAATACACATTCTTTCCAAGTGAACACTGATAATTTTCCAAGATAGTCCATATGTTAGGGCACAAGAGAAGTACCAATACATTTTAAAATATTGACCAAAGTAACTTCTCTGACCACAATGGAATGAGGCTAGAAATCAATAACAGAAGAGGAAAAAAACCTGGAAAACTTACAAATATGTAGAAATTAAACAGCATACTGTTAAACAACCCATGGGTTAAAGAAGAAATTACAAGGGAAATTGGAAAATACTTAGAGACAAATAAAAATGAAGAGACAACATACCAAAACTTATGGGATGTGGCAAAGGCAGTGGTCAGAGGGAAACTTATAGCTACGAACATCTATATTAACAAAGAAGAAAAATCTCAAATTAATATAACCTAGGATCACATTTGAGGCTACAGAAAAAGAAGAGCAAAATAAAGTTAGCAGAATAAAGAAAATAATTAAGATTAGAGTGGAGATAAATGAAATAGAGGATAGAAAAACAAAGAAAGAATAAACAAAACAAAAAGTTGGTTCTTTGAAAGATCAGTACAATTGGCAAATCTTTACCTAGATTGACAAAGAAAAGAAGAGGATGCAAGTAACTAAAATCAGAAATGAAAATGGAGCTATCCCTTACAGAAATAAGTATTATAAGAGAATACCATGAACAATTGTATGCCAAAAAATTAAATAGCATAGATGAAATGGAAAAATTCCTAGAAATACACAAATTACTAAATTGACTCAAGAAGAAATAGAAAATCTTGACAAACCTAAAACGAGTAGGAAGATTGAATTAATAATAAATAAGCTTCTACCAAAGAAAAGTCCAGGACCAAATAGTTTCACTGGTGAATTCTACCAGATATTTAAAGAATAATTAACACCAATCCATCTCAAACTCTTCAAAAGAATTCAAGAGGAGGGAACACTTCCTAATTCATTTTATGAGGCCAGCATTATACTGATATCAAAGCCAGGTAAAGACATCACAAGAAAAGAAAATTACAGACCAATTTCCCTTATGAATGTAAATGCAAAAATCCTTAACAAAATACTAGCAAAACAATTCCAAAAGCATATTAAAAAGATTATAAACCATTATCAAATGAGATTTATCCCAGGAATGCAAATGTGATTCAACATATGAAAATCAATATAATACACCACAAGAATAGAATGAAGGGGGGAAAAAAACCCATGATTTTCTAAATTGACTCAGAAAAGGCATTTGAAAAAATTCAGCACCCCTTCTTGATAAAAACAATTAGAAAACTAGGAATAGAAGGGAACATTCTCAACATGATAAAGATCATTTACAAAAAATTCACTGCTAAAATCATACTCAATGGTGAAAGACTTAAAGCTTTCCCTCTAAGATCAGGGACAAGTCAAGGATGACCACTTTCACCACTGTTATTCAATATTGTACTAGAAGTTCTAGCCAAACCAACTGGGCAAGAAAAAGAAATAAAAAGCATCCAAATTGGAAAGGAAGAAGTAAACTATTTCTATTTGAAGATGACATGATCATATATATATATGATATCTATATCTTATATATATATATATATAAATAAATTCCAAATGAATCCACAAGAAAACTATTAGAGCTAATAAACAAGTTCAGCAAAAGGGCAGAGTACAAGATCAACATCCAAAAAATCAACTGGGTTCCTAAACACTAGCAATGAACAATCCAAAGAGGAAATAAAGGAGATAACTCCATTTATGATAGCATCTAAAAGAATAAAATATCTAGGAATAAATTTAACCAAGGATACAAAAGACTTATACACTGAAAATTACAAAACACTGCTGAAAGAAATTAAAGAAGATCTAAAAAAATAGGAAGGCATCCCTGTGTTCATGGATTGGAAGTTAATATGGCTAAGACGTCAGTATTACTCAAAGCAGTCTACAGATTCAACACAATCCCCATCAAAATTCCACCAGTCTTTTTTGCAGAAATGGAAAAACCGACTCACAGATTCATTTGGAAGAGTAAGGGGCACTGAATAGCCAAAATAATTTGAAAAAGAACAAAGTTGGAGGGCTCACAACTTCCTGATTTCAAATTGTACTACGAAACTACATTAATCAAAAGTCTGGTACTGGAAAAAAGATCAACAAATGGGTCAGTGGAACAGATGGAAAGTACAGAAATTTACCTACACTTCTATGGCTAATTGATATTTTACAATGGTTTTAAGCATATGCAATGGGGAAAGAATAAGTCTTCAACAAATGGTGCTGGGAAAACTGGATATCAATGTGGAAAAGAATGACGTTAGACCTCTACCTCATACCATAAACAAAAATCAACTCAAAATGGATAAATAACCTACATATAAGAGCTAAAACTATAACACTCTTAGAAGATAACAAATCATGACATGGAATTCAGTAATGAATTCTTAAATATGATACCAAAAGCACCAGTAACCAAAGAAAGAATAAATAAATTTGACTTCATCAAAATTAAATACTTTTGTGCATCAAAGGGAATTGTCAAGAAAGTGGAAAGACAACCTACAGAATGACAGGAAATAGTTGTAAACCATATATCAGATAAGGGCTTAATATCCGGAATATAAGAGAACTTTTACAATGCACCAACAAAAAGACAAACAACCCAATTAAAAACTGGGCAAAGATTTGAATAGACATTTCCCCACTGTGGAGAAGATATACTTTTTAATCAGCATATGCAAAGATGCTCAACATCATTAACCATTAAGGAAATACAAATCAAAACCACAATGAGATACCACCTCACACCTGCAAAGGATGGCCATAATTTAATAAAATGGAAAATAACAAATGTTGGAGAGGATGTGGAGAAATTGGAACCTGAGAGCATTGTTGGTGGGAATGTAAAATGGTGCAGCCACTGTGGAAAGCAGTACAGCAGTTCCTCAACAAATTGAATACAGAATTACCATATGACTCAGCAATTCCACTTCTAGGTATTTACCCAAAGAAAGTGAAAAGAGGGTTGCAAACAGATATTTGTATACCAACGTTTACAGTGGCATTATTCACAATAGTCAAAATGTGGAAACCACCCAAGTGTCCATCAACAAATGAATGGGATAAAGAAAATGTGGTACATACACACAATGGAATATTCTTCGGCCATAAGAAAGAATGAAGGTATGAGATATGTTGCAACATGGAAGAACCTTGAAAACTTTATGCTCAGTGAAATAAGCAAGACACATAAGGACAAATATTGTATGATATCACTTATAAGAGATGATTAGAAATAGCAAATTCACAGAAGCAGAATGTGAATTAGAGGTTACCAACGGATGGGAAGAAGCAGGGAAGGGAGAATGCTTGTTTGGGGGAAAAAAAGAGATAAAAATTAACATATAAAAAACAGCTAAGACCTTAATACATGTGGACAAATGACATGAAAAGACAATCCATGAGTGATTAAAATCTCAAAGATGAGCAAATAAAATGCCAATAATTAAGGGGTTACCAGGTTCTGGTAGCAGAGCTGCAGCTTGATTGAATTAAACTTTTCATAGAGAACAATGACATGATGCTCTTTCTCCCCATAGCCAAAACACCAGGCTTCAGGAATCAAGGACTGGAAGTGAGAATGGCTCCTCCCCGTTATATGTGTTATACTATTATACTCGCTTGCCAAATATTTGCTTCTCATTCTGGCAACTTTGAGTTCTTCCAAATTGGAGATCTTAGTCCTCAAAGAGAGCATGGTTCCATCAGGGGACACATCAATGGTGTCACTGAATTATAGAAAGAAGAGATTACCACTTAGCTATTTGGACTCCTTATGCCACGGAACCGGCAGGCAGAAAGACCGACAGCTGTCTTAGGGGGAGTGTCAGATCCCAATTACCAGGAAGACACGCGGTTGCTGTTCTACAGTAGGGGTAAGGAGAACTATGCCTATAACCCAAGAGATTCTCTGGGGTGCATGCTAGTACTTTCATGCCAAACAAGAAAGAGTAGTAAAACAATCATGGCAAGCAAAGAAAAAGCAGGCTGACTGAGGACTAAGACCCTTCAGAACGAGTGCTTACCAGGTAAAGAATGCTGACCAGCTGAGGCTCTGGCTGAACGTAGGAGACATACAGAGCGGAAAGGGGAAGAAAGAAGCCGTGGATTACAATCATGGCCTTGTGGACAATTACAGAAACAAGGACTGTAGTAGATTTGCTACTTTCTCTTTGCCGTGTGCTTGTCTGCATATGCTGACCATTTCCTCTCCTCTCTCCTTCTTTCTACTAATGCACACATATGCACACACACACCCAAGTTGGTAGAGGCCAACTTTACATTTAATCTTTAGGTAACAGGATATTCAAAGGAACGATGATGGATTTTGAGGGGGTGATTAACACAGCCGCAGTGGTGTATCCAATGGTTGTTGGGATGTGCATCTCCTCACTTTCAGATGCTGGTGGGAATGTTGTCGTTTGTAAGAAGGAGAGCTGTATCCTGTCAGGTGAAAGCGCAGCTGTTTCATCATTGTGTAGCATTCAAGTGTGTGTAGAGAACACATATGGAAGCTGAGTTCTTAAACGGATGAACCGTGCTGGTTATTGACTTCTCTCTGTTCCAAACTCATCCTTTCTGCCTGCTCCGTAATAATGAAGTAGGACTTGTAAAAATTTCTTCTTTGCCAGCCATCATGGTCTTAAGCCCTGACTGTCAGGAGAGGATTCTGGAGGGACACTCGAAGAGTAAGGGGTCTGCTCTGCTATAACCACTCCATTTTCTTATCATTACTGTTTGCATGGTTTTTTCCCTATCATTTTACATATAACCTATACATGGCTATATATTTAAAGTACATCTTTTCTACAGAGTAAATAATTTTCATTAAAAATTTAAGTTTGATAATCTCTGACTTTTAACTGAAATGTTTAGTGAACTTACATTCATTGTAATTATTAATTTGGTTGGCTCTCACCATTTTGATATTCTTTTTTCTATTTGTCCCATATTTCTCTTTTTTTTTTATCCATTTCTTATCTTATTTTGGATAAAACATTAATTTATTATTATTATATCTATTATTTTATCTCATCTATGGTTCTATGAACTACATATGTATTAATTGAATTAATATATCATGGCAGGTAAAATTTAAGAATCTTAAAACAGTAGACTTCCATTTACCCATTTCTGTCCTTTGTGACATTTACTCCATATAAATGTTTTTTTTAAAGATTTATTTATTTCTCTGCCCCCACCTTGTTTTGTGCTCATTGTCTGCTCTCTCTGTGTTCTTCTCTGCTTGTCTTCTCTCTAGGCAGCACCGGGAACTGATCCTGGAACCCTCCAGAGTGGGAGAGAAGAGCTCAATCTCGTGCACCATCTCAGCTACCTGGTCTGCTGTGCATCCCATTGTCTCTCTTCTGTGTCTCTTTTTGTTGTGTCGTCTTGCTGTGCCAGCTCTCTGCGCGGGCCAGCCTGCCTTTCACCAGGAGGCCCCGGGAATTGGACCCTGGACCTCCCGTATGGTAGAGGGGAGCCCAATCACTTGAGACACATCCTTTTCCTTCCATATAAATGTTAACCCCCACAATGCATTATTATTTTTGCTTTAAATAGTCAGTTATCTTTTTATACATTTAAGAGAAAAACATCATATTTACTGCAAATTTAAGATTTATGGCAAACTTCATTATTTTGTATAGATCAAAGTTTGTCTGGTTTCATTTCCTGTCAGCTTGAAGAATTTAACTTTTCTTGTAGTGCAGGTCTGCTAGTTTCACTCTCTCTGATAATCTTTATCTACAGTTATCTCCATTTCCCCACTACTTTTTAAAGGATACTTTGCTGGCTATAGTATTATAGGTCGACAGGTACCTTTTCTTTCCACACATTAAAGATGTTATACCATGGTCTTCTTTCCTCCATTGTTACTGATAAGTCAGCAGCTATTCTTCTCATTACTCCTGTGCCAGGTGTGGTTTTCTTTTTTTGGGTTGTTGAACTTCTTGATACTCTGGTTTATATATTCCTTCGAATTTGGAAAAAAGTTTGGTCATTATCTTTGAAAATGGCTTCCTGTCTCCCCCTCCTCCACTCTCTCCTTGTGGATCTCCAGCTACAGATCTCAGAATGCAGTTATGGTAGAGTGCTCTATTTAGCTCTATTTTTTCTTTTTTTAACAAGGTACTGGATATTGAACCAGGACCTCGTACATGGGAAGCAGGCGCTCTACCACCGAGCTATATCTGCTCCGCAGTGAAAGCTTTTTTGTTTGTTTTTAGGAGGTACTGGGTATCGAACCCAGAACCTCATACATGGGAAACAGGTGCTTAACCGCTTGAGCTACATCGGCTCCCTGAGGCTCTATTTTTTTTTCCTCATTAATTTCTCTCTTTGTGCATTAGTTTGGATAGTTTGTATTTCCCTTCCTTCAAGTTTACTGATCCTTTCTTTTTCTGTTTCCAATCTTCTGTTAAGTCCATACAATAAATTTTTATTCCAAATACTGTAGTTTGAAATACTAGAATTTGCACTTGATTCTTTTTAAAAGTTCTCATTTTCTGTTTATAATCCTCATCCGTCTTCTCATTATGTCTGCCTTTTCCTTTAAACCCTTGAAAATATTTATAATAGCTGTTTTAAAGGCTTATGTACTAATCTAACATTTGGATCACCTCTGGGTCTGCTTCTATCTCCTGGTTAAGGGTCACATTTTCCAGCTTCTTGACATATCTATTACTTGTTTTATAGTGGATGTTCTGGAACCTACATTGTTGAAAACATGGATTTTGCTGTCTTCCTTTAGAGAGTATTGGGTTTCGTTAGGGCAGGCAGTTATTATATGATGGATCAGTTTGGTTCTGTTGAGACTATGGTGGTCCTTATTCTAAAGCTAGAATAGCCTTACTTATAAGGTGTGGTCTTCATTTGGTTATTGGGGTTGTCAGTGAGACATGTCGGCCGGCCGATGTGAACTCGCGCCTCCCAGCAGCGCTGTGCAACGTCCACAGCTGCTTTCTGCCAGGCCGCAGGGGCCTCACCCTGCCCCTGTGCAGCTCAGTGTTCAGGCAGACTTAGCAGTGCCTCTGCAGATTTTGGGTGCTCTTTCTCTGCATAGCCCCCTTCTCTTTGGTACCCTGCCTCACAAACGCCAAACACTTCAACTACCTGTAACTCTGGTCTCCGGTTTTCCATCCCTTGAAACGTCTGTTTTTTCTGTTTGGGCTCCGTTTCCCTATGCTGCAGTTTGGAAAGTGCCCCTAGGCAGAAAGCCAGAGAGAATGTGGACGTCACCCCATGAGCTCCCTTCTCTTAAGGATCAAAGCCCCGTGTTGTTTGTTGTACAATATTCTAGTTGTTTCTGTTAGAAGGGTACATTTGATATCAGTTACTCAGCATGGCTGGAACCAAAGCTCTCCACTGAGGTTTTGATTTCAGCAATTTTAAGTTCTGTATTTGGTAAGCATATGTTTAATCCTTATACTTTTTTCTGTATATCCGTTTTCGTAATTCCATAATTCATTTCATACATGTATTCAGTTCCAGCACCTGCATTTTTGGAGGTCTAAATTTATTCTGTTGCTTCTCGCTCGTGGCGACTGGCCTTATCTGTATTTGGTAGTCTTTAAGAGTTTATGCTTGATCAAATCTCTCAGAGTCCTGGGGGATATTTTCTTCTGCTTCAGCCATTTGTGTGTGTGTGTGTGAGCATATCTGTGTACACTTGTTTCAGGACCCTTTAGGATCCTTTTTTAGAGGTTTAGCTCAGAGGACAAGTCTGACCTCCAGGTTCTCCTCGCTGCTGTATAGGAGCTCAAGATGCTCACGTCCCGTCAGGACAGAACTCTGGCCTCCAGGCAATCTCCCCTCTCCCTGAAGCCGGAGGCTCCCCACCATTCTGGTTCCAAGCACCTCCGAACTCTCTTGCTTTGGCCCTGGAGCCTTGTCTACGTGTTCTGGTTCATGGGTATTCATAGCAATCCCAACTCAACCTCCAAGCCATCACGTCCTGACCCCTGGTTACTCAGGGCTCACTCTCAGACTTTTTTTTTTTGGTATTCTTAAACAGCTTTATTGAGATATAATTCACATACCATAAAATTCACCCATTTAAAGTGTACAAGACAATGGTTTTCAGTATATTTGCAGAGTTTTGTAACCATCATCATAATCTAATTTTTTTCAAACAAATCAATTTTATTGATACATATAAATAAAGCATACAATTTATCCAAAGTGTACAATCAATGGTATTTGGTATAATCACATAGTTGTGTGTTCATCACTTCAATCATTTTAAAGCACTTTCATTATTTCAATAATAATAAACAAAAAACAGACAAACAAGAAAATTCCTCACCTCTAAATCTGTTTCCCCTGCTGTACATAGCTGCTATTTCTGGCTATTCTTGTACAATGATTTATTTGTTTATTAAGCGGTTTTATTGAGATATATTCACATACCATATGATCTATTCAAAGTGAATAATGAATGGCTTTTTTAAAAAGTTGTTAAAAAGTCCTTTATTATAAAATTGTAAAATAAATAGAAAAATAGATTTTACAAATTTTAAATCAGAGTGCAAGGCCAGTTTAGATTTAATATAATCAATTACAAAAAATAGATAGCATAGCATTTATAAATGTAAATAATTCAAATATAAATTATAACATAATTCTAATTTTTATATTACAGCTCTAACTATTGGATGATATAATAATCTCTAAGAATGAAATAAATTATTGGTTTAGTTATTTAATTTCCCTTTAGGCCATAATTCTTTATAGATAATCAAATTCCTATTTGGGAATTCTTCACATCTTATTGGAATGAATTACAGCAGATAATTTGCCAACTCATAATTTTATGAGGCAGAAAAACTCAAAATCTTGTTCAAAAGTAGTCATGTTAAATAATTATTGATCCAGATTATTTTAAAGAGCATGAATAAGAAAAGGTTAAAGAAAAATGAAGTATCCAAAAATATATCTCTTCTCCAGCCCTCCTCAATTTAAAGAAAGTGTTTATTTTGTATGAAAAAAACTACAGAATACTGATCACAGGAACAATTTGCCAGTTGCACTAATTATTGTTCATATACTATAATGTTGTTATTTTACATTTATCTGGTTTACTCCAGCTCTTTTTTGGTTACTATTTGCATGAAATACCTTCTTCCAACCTTCAATCTTAACCTGGTTGTGTCCTCACGTCTGAGGTGGGTCTCTTGTAGACAACATATAGACGGCGCATATATTTTTATCCATTCTATCAGTCTATGTCTTTTGATTGGGGAGTTCAATCCATTAACATTCAGTGTTATTTCTGTAAAGGCGTTACTTACTTCATCCATTTTGTCCTTCAGCCCTCTGTTGTCATATCATTCTGTTGTCTGTCTTCTTATCCTTTAGTTTACCCTTCCTAATAATCTTCATTTCTAAACTCTTCTCCAAATCTCTCGCCCTTGTTTCCTCCTTTCAGGTGGCAGCACTCCTTTTAGTATCTCTTACAAACCTGGTCTTTTGGTAACATACTCTACCAGTTTTTGTTTGTCTGTGAAGACTTTGAACTCATCCTCATTTTTGAAGGACAGCTTTGCTGGATACAGAATTCTTGGTTGGCAGTTCTTCTCTTTCAGTACCTTAAGTACATCTATACCACTTCTCTCCTCCATGGTTTCTGATGAGAGGTCAGCGCTTAATCTCATCGAGTTTCCCTTGTATGTGATGCTTTGCTTTTCTCTTGCTGCTTTCAGAATCCTCTCTTTATCTCTGATATTTGTCGTTCTGAAATGTAGGTGTCTTGGGGTAGGTCTATTTGGATTTATTCTGTTGGGGTGTGTTGTCCTTCTTGGATATTGATATTTATGTCCTTAGTAAGGGTTGGGAAGTTTTCGGTCATTATTTCCTCAAATATTCTTTCTGCCCCTTTTCCATTCTCTTCTCCTTCTGGGACACCAATAATGTGAATGTTTGTGAATTTCATGTTGTCATTGATTTCCCTCAGACTCTGTTCCATTTTTTCCATTCTCTTCTCTTTCTGTTCTTGTCTTTTCCAGTGCAGATATTGTCTTTGAAATCACGAATTCTATCTTCAAGCAATTCAAATCTGCTCTTATGTGCTTCTAATGTATTTTTTCCTTTTTTATTTTTTGCTCTTCTAATGTATTTTTAAGCTCATCCAGTGTGTCTTTCATTCCCATAAAGTCTGTTACTTTTCTCTGCAGGCTTTCAAATTGTTCTTTATACTCACCCAGTGTCTTCTTAATATTCTTTATTTCTTCAGTCATATTTTCTTTAAATTCTTTGAAGTGATTTAGGAGAGTTGTGTGATGATCACTGATTGTCTTAAACCCTGTATCTCTTCAGGGTATTTGTTTTGTTCTTTGGGGCATCTCTTCCTGCTTCCTAGTGTGGCTTGTAATTTTTTGCTGATGTCTAGGCATCTGAATATGTTGGTGAATTTACTCTGATGGCTATTTTCTCTCTCTTGCCTATCTTTTTTTCCACGCTCTTCTTGGATATTTGGTTCAACTTATTCTCAGTCTTTAAAATTGTCCAGCTTAAGTTTTCAGAATCAGGACCTGGGACTCATTAGCAGGGTCAGATGTTCTCCCGGGGCTGGATACAGTGAGCACCAACAATTTTTGTCCTTGTAACTTCCAGACTGGCCAGCAGATGGCGCTAGTCAGTGCACCTTTCCACAGAGGTGTTTCAGTCTCGGCTTCCTTGTGTTCCTGTGTTGAATCTCCAGACGGAAATTCAAAGTGGGTTCTGCTGGTGGAATTCACCGAAGCAAAGCACCCCGATCTCCCCTCCCTTTTCCCTTGAAGCAGATGACAGGGAGGAAGATGTCTGTTTCCGTCTCAGTCAGCTGCAGTGAGCCAGGGGTTTTACCCCAGCTTAATATCTTGGGGGTAGGGGAGCCCTTCCTGGCCACCACCAGGTTTGGTAACTGACTTTTGTTGTTTCAGCTTCTTTGTCTCTCTGTCCCTCATCCTCCTGGGAGTTGAACAGCACTGTCCTAGTCTGCTGACCCCCAAAGCAGGTCCCTTTCTGTTGTTTTTGTGAGAGCACTCAGCTCTGCCTGTCAGTCCGTCACCATCTTCCCACAATCCTCTACTCCTAAGACTTTTTAAAATTTATTTTTACTTTTTTTTTTATTTTTAAGGGAGAAAATCACTGTAGTCTAGAAATGCTTCCAGGTGTATGTTGTATTTGAGATCTAGTTATTGTGAAGCATAAGTTAACCTGAACTTTTAAAACCTCATGGAACTGGGAGCAGAATCACATGTATTAAGTTTACAATAAGAAAAATAACAAACATAAAGGGCAAAAAGACCTCTACCCTAATTATTAATGTACATAGTTAGGTGGTAATTAATTTATTAGTATAGTAGTATAATCTACCTAGTCTATTTCCTGTTATTTCTCATGCCCAAATACTGGATAAAGGATACTTTCCACAGAATGAATCTTTGTAAATTTTAGAAAAACGTATTTGACAAATGAAGGCTGACATTTGGCTACGCTATAATAGACTGAACACCAAGCAAATCCTAGTCCTTTATTTGCTCATTTTGCAACACGTCTTGACATCACCTTCTCCTCTTTCTTAAATTTGCTTACTTAGCAGGGCACAATGCAGTTTTGATGTGCAATCTGATTTCAAAAGAATCTTTGAGACAGCTAATCTTCTGGACGCACTGTAATTAAATATTATAGCACAAATGGTACATGAGATACTCACTTTCTTGAGAACCTCTTAGCCACCAAAGAGCAATGACACAAAAAAAGGATAGATTTTCAGAGTGCATTTTTGTAGACTTTTCAGCTTAAACTTTTAACTCTTATAGCACCTAGAGCTTGGTAGGAGTAAAGTAATATAAGCTGGAAACCCCTTTACTAAAGTTCTTTCTTTCATAAACTCTGTTTTACCTCAGTTCTAAATCTGCTAGCAGACTAATCTGCTTACCTTTAAGGTACCTTTTGTCTTCATCTCCAAAAATGTTCATATAGAAAATGCTATATTGAATTAGATTAATAATCCAGTTCAGTTGTATGTCTCATGGTAAATGTCACCAAAATATGTTTTGCCAGAGAGTATGGCTGCTATCTTTAATTTTTTAATCCAGTAAATTAACTTCCACTGGAAATCTTTTATTACTTTCCCATATCCACCATCCAAGCTTAAATCATGTATATGCTAGTCCCACTAATTCACAATCACCACTACCCTGTATCCTGTATTGAACTGTAACGGTTCAATAATAGTTCTATGAAACATGCACATGGCCCCCCATCTTCAAACATAACCATTGCTAAAGTTACTTGATGGTACTTCCAGATGTATTCTATACATGGAGGATAAATTTGTTGTTTTGGACACACCTTTATTACCACTCTCCTGAAACGCTACTAAGATGACAGTAAAGGATTTTTTTTAAAAGCATAAGCCTTTTCAAGGTCAAGAAAACCAGAGTGTGTAGGGACACAATTTTTAAACCCCAGAAGCAGATGGCAGCTAATTTATAGGTCAAAGAAAAGTGAAACTTAAATATCTGCCATTGGAGAACCCCAGGAAGAAGCAGATTCATAACTGTAGACTTCCCAAAAGGCTCAAGAATTGAAGGACTGAAGAGGTACTTCTGAAACGTTGGGCTGAAAGTCTGTTTATGAAGCATTTATATCTCAGGTTCTTTCCCTTCCTCCTCATGGCACGAGCAGAAAACCTTTTAGAGATCAAACCAGAAATTCGAGGTTCAGGGAGAACAGTCCAGCTCAAGGCTGAGGTATCACAGTGAAGACAGGGGCCTAAGACCTTCTTCCTACACCCAGTTCTTAACAGAATAGCTGCCAGGCTTCCATCCACCAGGAAGGAGAAATTTGACCAGCTGGAGAGAGAACTCCTATCAATACGGACGGTCAAGGTCCTTCAAGTGAAATGGCTCAGTCGGAATATCAGAGAGGGAAATCTTAGTCAAAAGCTCTTCCCATGCACACGGAACTTCCAATTTGTTTTAAAATATGAATATATAGCAAATATTATGTAATAAATAAATATATTACCAGATAGCTGATGAAAACCTCGAATATGAGAGACCCACAATACAAGTAGAAAAAAAAGTGAGGCAAACGGAGAAGAAAAATTTTTTAAAGAAATGAAGTATCAAAAAGAGAATAAAAATACTGAATACACAAAACAAGAAACAGGAGACAGTAGGAGTAAATTCAGAGGAAAAAATTAAAAATATAATGGAATAAGAAAAAATATGAGGAAAACTCAAGAGAATAGCTGGAAGATAAAACGAGGAGATCTTAAGATATTTGCAGAACTGAATGCATTGTTGTTGTTGTTGTTTTGTAGAACTGTATATATTTTAGGTTGAAAGAGCTATTGAGTGCCCAGCAAAATCAATAAGTAAAATATCTTGTATCAACGTGAAATTTTAGAAAAGAGACGATTCCACACACTTTCAGAGAGAGAAAAACAACAGGTCAGGAATCAGAATGATACCTGATTTCTTAAGAACACTGAAAGCTGGAAGACAATGGGACAGTGTTCTCAAAATTCTGATGGAAAAGGTGTGCCATTCTATACCTGACATATTGCCACACAAGCATGAGGGTGGATAAAGGAACTCCGGGTACACAAGACCTCAAAATTGTATTTACCATCCAGCCTCCCTCAGGAAATACGAAGTACCGTGCTTCACACACACACGACGAGGAGGAGGAAGATGCGGGAGAGGGAGAGAGTGGAATGGAATCTTCAGGATGGTGGAGGAGGGAGAATCTGGAAGGACTGTTCTGCATCACACACAGGAACAACCATTCTAAACAGGGTAGTAAAACGGAGAGCTCCAGCAGGTTATTTCTAAAAGAATAATTAAAAACTTCCACGACCCACCGCAATCAAGGTGGTGGAGTGAGATGCGTCAGGGCTCCGTCCTTCCCCAGAAACATTGCACAACCAGCTAGACCTGGCAGAAACGTCTTTCTGAAAGCTCCATAAAACAGCTAAAAGAAAGAAATAACAGGACAAATGCCAAATCAAGAAAAAGGCTACTTCAAAGTGGTGGGCTCTCCCGAGGTCTCCCCAGCTCACGTGGAGCTGGCCCATGCCTGGCTTCGGGGGGCATGGCTGTCCAGTCCAGGCTACCTGGTGGTGGTCTGAGGGACTCACTGCCCCAGACCACGCCCTGCTTGTGAAGCAGCTCATGGAAGGCTCCTACAGAGCACCGTGGAGAGCACTCAAGCGATGCTGCCCGGGGCAGAGGACATACAGTGCAGTGCCTGGGACAGTGAGACTTTCCTAGGGAAGAGGCGACATTCGGAACCAGGTAAATGGGAGGATTCCCTGGGCCACAGGTGCACGCCCAAGATGAGGTGCATGCACAGAAAGGGTCAGGCAGGCCCCTCAGCTCTGGCCTGGAGGCACTTTCTGAACTCCCTGCCTGGATAAGCCCTGCAGGAGAACACTGGCACAGGACCATCTGCAGAATCTGGGGAAAATGTCTTCCTTTCTTCTTTTCTTTTTATTTCAAGGAAAGCTGTGTCTAATACTAGCTGGACACAAGCTTAAGGAGCAGATGCCTCAGAGTCTAAATTCCAATGTTAGCACTTTAAAATATCAAAATGTCCAGGTTTCAACAAAAGATTATAAAACATACCAACCTCCCCACCCCCGCCCCTGAAAACACAGGTTGTGGAAGCCCAGGCAAAGATGAAAGCATTAGAAACCATCAGTGACATGTAGAAACCTGGGACATGTACAAACATGTAATCTGTGAGCGCTACATAAAGTTGGCGGCATGGATGAGAACATGGTTAGCGTATATTACTGAAGTTAAGTTGGTATGATTGCAAACAAGATTGCTACAGGTTTAGGAGGTTCAATTTAAGCCCTGTGGTAACTACAAAGAAAACAGCAGAGAATACAGAAGCTCCACAGACATGGAAGTGAGACTGCAGGGGGCAGAGGGAACTGGGAATGAATGCAAAATGGGTGTAGGGCTTCTGCTTGGGGAGATGGGAAAGTTTTAGTAACGGAAGGTGGCGATCCCACCACAACATAATGAATGTGGTTAGTACCACTGAATGGTATCTTGTGAGTGGCTGAGATGGGACAATTTATGTTTATGTTTCCACAATTAAAAAAAGAAAGAACCCCAAAGAAACAATGACAAAAGTAACAACTGCTCTAACAAACTGTGGTCTATTCACACGATGGAATATTATGCAGCTGTAAGAAGAAATGAAGTCGTAAAGCATATGACAACATGGATGAACCTGGAGGACATTATGTTGAGTGAAGCAAGCCAGACACAAATGGACAAATACTATATGAATGCGTTACTATGAACCAAATATATTGTGTAACATAGTTTGATTCAAAAAAAATTTGTATGTATTCATTACGTTTAATTGAGAAATGTATATATTTATTCATCTGTGTTTACTTTTTAGTTTTTAATTGTTTATATTTTCAATTATTAAATATACAAAATAAAGTTTAAAAAGGGGAAAAAAGGACGTTATTGGGATATGAAAAAAAAGGAATATAGACTGTATGTTTTATATCAAGGTTAAATTTCTTGGACTTGATAACTGAATTCAAGGCAGATAGATAAGCAAATAATCTTGTCCTTAGGAAATGAATATGGCAGTATTAAGTGTTGAAGGAGCTTGATGCATACATGCAGGTGTTCAGAAGATGGATTTATAAATAGTTAAGTGCACAGATACACAGATAAATGGAGGGAATGATGGCTGGTTGGCTGGAACGATGTGACGAATGTGGCAATGTGTTGGAGTTGGTGGATCTAGGTATGGGGGGGGATAAGGGTGTGTTGGAGTTTTCTGAATGGGATTTGTATTATTTTTGTAATTGCCCTGTGCTTCTGAAGGTGTTTCAAAATAAAAAGTTAAAAAAAACTTATAAACTACCTGATGTGTTTGAATGTATTATTCTGGTGAAGAATCTGGGGATGTATTAATGACTGATTAAGTAAGATTTTATTATTAAGTTACAGACTATTTCATTCTATAGATATATTTATTGACATGTAAATTTATAAATGTATGTATTAGTAAATTATCTGTAAGATATAATCCCAGAATTAGAATTCTAGGTCAAAATTTTGAGGTATTTCTAAGTTGCCCTTCAAAACAGTTGCACCCAAATTTACAGCCTCACCAAATTGCCTTCACATGCACCAACGCTATTACAAAGCGATTCTATCTTTTCAGTCTGGTGTGCAAAATGACATATTGCCATTACTGATGTAACTTGAATTTCTTTAAATTTATTTTTTACAAACTATCTATTCAGTCCCAATTAAAAAAAAATCTAACCTCATTCAGGTCTCTCCTCTATTCTCTTATTTTTTTTAAATTATATTTCTAATAAACACTGTCCCTCTCTCCCTTGACAATGTTGAACAAAATTCATCTTCTCTATCAAACTTTTATAATAATGTTTTCTTTACTTCCTCTTAGTATATTTACATGCATATTACCACATTTACTGGTATATTCCTCAGTTTATAAGATGTGTGCCAAAATATTGAGTGTGCTATGAAGAGGATCATACAGATAGAGAGATGTAAAGAGAATTCTATTTCTGCACTGATTTTCATCAGATATTATTTCACAGAATCTAAGATGTGATTGATTGCAAGATGCACTGTTATTGTATGACTTACTAAGAAAGTAAAAATGCTGCCAATTGAAAAAAATACACACATGCTTTCTCATCAGTTAGAATTTTTATTTTATACTTAACTGAATATTATATAAGTCGTGTTTTCTCCTACTTTGGAAGTAAAAACATTATTTAAAAGATGTATATTTGCTGTACGGTTATAAAAGGTAGGATAATAACTAGTGTATTCTGAAAACTGATACATTTCTAAGAGTTATCTTAGGAAGAAAATGGTTACAAAATACCAGCTTTAGTAAAGTAGGGCCCACAGTGGTGTTGGTTCAATTATTTTAAGCCATTTAAACAATCAACTCTGTAAAGCAAAACTGATACTCCATTAAGTCACATGAAAAATTTCTGAAAAGCTTTCCATCATTGTAAGTTCCCTAAATTCTGTACCTTGGGAATTTCTATGGCATGCTTTGGGGATGCTTTTTGGCTTTGATGTACTCACCTACCAGAGCAGAAGGTGTAAGATCAGTGGAGGTTTGGAGACCCACAAAGATTTCCAAAGTTTGTAGGTGACATATTCAGAAAGACAACAGTCCACAGATAAATATAAAAGCAAAGCTATACTTTTCTTGATTCAAGGGCAGGGATATTTATTTTAAGATAATATTAGAATTTAAATCAGGTTGCTTTACAATTACATTTTATAAGAACAGTAAGTTGAAACATAAACAAAATTTCTTACTATGAAATGATACTGGTAAGTACCAGAAGCCTTTTATAACATAGACTTTCTGTAAAAAGTCAGATACTAAAGTTATACGTACATCACCATCTTTCCAAACAGTGGTTTGCAAAAGGAAGTACTGAATGCTAGCAAACGTGTATTTATTACATTATTGTTTCCAAAGCATTTAATTTTTAAATCTATGGAAACAACATCACAGTGAGATATTTTTATTTTCCATTTTATAGATGATAAAGTGCAAGAATGATGAAACAAAGGGAATCACTAATTTACTACCCTTTCATATTTTAATTGATCAGAGATTTTATTTATTCACATTTTAATATTATGCTTCAGGTTTATAAGCATATATTCATCCACTCACTCAGATGAACAATAAAGAATAATTTGCGTTGGTAGTACAGTGTTCTTCCTTGGAGGAATGGCAGAATTATAAAGGATTTTAATTGGCTAATTCAGTTTTTATCTATATTTACAGAACTGTTTCAAAAAGTAATATTTATTTTTAAAAAGTATATTATGAGAGATAATATAGTCAAAGATTAAAGTAAATGGTATCTTTTGATTATTTTAGATAGCAAATAATTAACATTCAATGTTTACATCCAATGTAAGGTAAACCAGTCCTGGACACATTAAAAGAGTGGACAGGCACTTTTCATTTTGTCAGTCTTAGAAGATGCTCAACTGAATCAAAGTTTTAAACAGGTCATATTAAATTATTACGCTCTATGAGATCCTGCCATTCATTAGTCATTTATTTCTATTATTAGTGCAATAAACAATATCAGATAAACAATATAAAATGTCTAACAAACACAAAGTCAATGCCAGTAACAACATTTTCA
>JAQZBX010023268.1:0-30961 GCA_029593785.1 Cabassous unicinctus | reverse complement strand
ATTTATTTTTAAAGTTGCTTAGATTACCTAAATATTACACAGAAATTACAAGGATTCCCTTTTTCCCCACCTCCCAAACCTCCCACAACATCCAACAAAAACAACTTTCATTAGTGTGGCACATTACCTGCAATGGATATACACATGCTGGGGCTTTGCCACTAAGCATAGACCACAGTTCACATCATAGACCACACTCTCTCCCACACAGTTCTGCATGGTATAGGTTGATGTAAAATGGCCTATATCCATCGCCGCAACGTCACTCAGGACAACCCCCAAGTCCAAGTCCTGAAAAAGCCCCTGTATTTCAACTGCCCTTCCCCTCCCTGCCCCAAAAGTGTCTAGTGGCCACTGGCTCCACCTCACTGTTATAATTTCTTCCATTCCTTGAATCCCAATATGTCTACAAGAGAATACCATTAAGTCCACACTAGTCCATAGCTCTTCCCCCAATCCTGAAGGGACTGGGATGGTGATGTCCACTCCACCTCCAAGTGAGAATGGGCTTATATACCATGAATATGGTGGATGGGATAAGCCTGCCTGCAGATGCAGGCTCTCTCCATTCCCTGGGATGGCCATTGTCCATCATTGTCTCCTCGCCAAGTGACTTGGGTGAGTCCATTGAGTTGTAGAGTAGGAGTTACAGTTCCACCAAGATTCCAGGCACAGCTGGCACATAGGTAGGCCAGAGGCTCCAGTCTATGGAAGTACAACTGCAAACTCTAGCATCAAATACAGGTTTGAATAGAAGGAACTGATGGACCATGTGCAGGGAGGACTTATTTGAGTCCAACTCTGTCACTATCAGGAGCACAGATTCCAAAGTAGAGCCCACAGATAAGGCAACAATCTCTGGATCTATCCCCCCTTATATAAGATCTTGGTGTCTCCTGAGCCATCAGGAGCCCCTCTGTTTTGGCTGATACCCACTTTGGTGTTCTATGAGATCCTGTTGAGGTGTGCATAAGCATTAATTCTGGGATGAACTCTTGACTCTCTTTGAAGTCTCTTAGCCACATGAACTCTTTCTCTTTACCTTTTCCCCCTTTTATTCAAGGTCTTTTTCCAGTCGTGTTGACAGTTGGCACTTGGCATTAATCTTTCGTTGCCAAGGAAGCTCATCCCCGGGAGTTATGTCCCACATTGGGGGTAAGGTAATGCAATCATATGCTGAATTTGGCTTAGAGAGAGGCCACATTTGAGCAACAAAGAGGCTCTCAGGTGGCAACCCTTAGGCACCCCATAACAGTAGGCTAAGTTTCAATTACAAGAACAAAGGCTTATAAGGCTAGTCATCAATAACAAGAATCCATCTTTGGGCAATCCTCTTTTGCCAGACACTGCCCCTGAACTCAGGGGACTTTTCGTGCTCCCTTGGAGAATGTGGCAGAGCTCTCCAGGGTGGGAATTCAGATTTCCTCATTTATTGAGTGATTGGATACCCACCGTGACCATGCCCCATCCCTTGATCATTTGAACAATTTTATATATCTTTCATGTATATTCAGATGAACTTACTCCCATGAATCTCCCATCCCAGACACCCCCCACCAATGATCTTCTGCAATCACCATTGTAACATCTCTGTGATCTAAACCTACCTTGAACATGAAGCCTATATATTAACCAAATACAATTAATAGGAAAATGAAACAATAATGATAAGCTTAAATGCAAGAGATAAAATACAAGGAAACTCAGAAGAAAAAAAAACGCTAAAAATAAAATATAATAAGCAGATTGGGACATTCAAAAAATTTGAAAAAAATCATTTTTTCAAAAATTATTCTTTTTTCCTTTATCAGTGCATTATTGGATGTCCAGTGTACCATGACACCATCCCCCTCTCATTTCCCAGTGTCTCCCAAATTTTCATTTAATTTTCAAAGTTTTAGGTCACAGCAAAGTCACACACAGAATACTAGAGACTCCCACATACCTAACCTCCCTCCCCCTTCCCCACCCCATATTAAAACATGTTGTTGTTGTTTTTTAATTATGGATGTTAGCATTGTTATAACGGTGATACAGATAGTGAAACATATCAACTAAACATTGTCAATGGTTTACAGCATAGTTTACAATTTAACGGTACAGTTTAATAATTTTTGATGATATTTACCATGTCCTGTGTCAATGAATGTAAGGTAATGAAAAACATTTCCCATGACCACTAAATACCCTGGTTGATCATTTCTGTTCCTTCCTCCCCATCCCCCTGGGGCATATGACACTTCCCTGTCTTGACTCATGGGATGACAAGATTCATAATTACATGCCCTGTGTATTCTAACCTGCCCTTCCTAATCTATCTGCCTGTCAACCCTGCACTACCAAACCCGGTAATATGACTACCCATCTGTCCTGTCCTTCAATATGCAAATATACTCTATCAGTTTACCATAGATTATGTACATATTGAGCATTGTAGTTTTGTAGTATGCTTTAAAGTCAGGTAGTTGATACCTCCAACATCATTTTCCTTTTTCAATATGTCTTTTGTGATTCAGGTCTCCTTATCTTTCCAAATATATTTTGTAGTTAGTTTTTCCATTTCCTTAAAAAATACAATGTTGATTTTTATTGGGATTGCAATACATCTGTAGATTAGTTTGGGTAGGATAGACATCATGATGATGTTTATCCTTCCTTTCCATAAACAGGGAGTATTATTCCATTTATTTAAGTCTTTTTTGATTTCCTTTAATGGTGTTGTGTAGTTTTCTGTATATAAGTCCTTAACATCCTTAGTTCAATTTATTCCTAGGTATTTGATTTTTTTAGTTACTATTGCAAATGTGTTTTTTTTTTCTTTTGTTTCCTCCTCAGATTGCTCGTTATTGGTGTACAGAAATGCTACTGATTTTTGAGCATTGATCTTATAGCCTGCAATGTTACTGAACTGCTTTATAAGTTCTAGAAACTTTGTTGTAGATTTCTCAGGGCTTTCTATGTATAGGATGATGTCATCTGCAAATAATGGAATTTTTACTTCTTCTTTTCCAAATTGTCTGCCTTTTATATTTTTTTCTAGCCTCAGTGCTTGAGAAAGTACTTCCAAGACAATGCTAAAAGGAGGGTTGATAATGGGCATCCTTGTCTTGTTCCCGATGTCAGAGGAAAGACTTTGAGGATTTCACCATTGAAGATGATGTTAGCTTTTGTTTTTTCACATATACCCTTTTTCATATTCAGAAATTTTCCTTCTTTCCTATATTTTGTAGGAAATATTTTATTAGGAAAGGATGCTGTGTTTTGTTGAATGCTTTTTCTGCATCTATAGAGATGATCATGTGAATTTTTTCTTTCAATCTGTGTATGTGGTGTATTATATTGATTGATTTTCTTATATTGAATCATCCTTGCATACTCACTATGAAACCCACTTGGTCGCAGTGTATAATTCTTTTAATATGATTTTGAATGCGATTAGCAAGCATTTTTTGAGGATTTTAGCATCTAGATTCATTAGACAAATTGGTCTGTTATTTTCCTTTCTTGCGGTATCTTTGTCTTTGGTATTAGGGTAATGTTAGCATCATAAAATGAGTTAGCCAATACTCCTTCTACTTCTATTTTTTGGAAGAGCTTAATTAGGATTGGTGTTAGCTCTTTCCAGAATGTTTTGTAGAATTCAGCTGTGGAGCCATCTGGTCCTGGGCTCTTGTTAGTTGGGAGGTTTTTGATGACTCATTCTATCTCTTCACTTGTAATTGGACTGTTGAGTTCATCAATTTCTTCTTTCATCAATGTAGCCTGCTTGTGAGTATGTAGAAATTTGTCCATTTCCTCTAATTTATCATTCTTGTTGGCATATAATTTTTCAAAATATCCTATTATGATACTCTTTATTTCTGTTGGGCCAGTGGTAATATCCCCTCACTTATTCCTCATTTTGTGTATTTGAATCTGTTCTCTCTTTTTCTTTGATAGTTTGGCTAAGGGTTTGTCAAATTTATCTATCTTCTCAAAGAACCAGCTTTTGGTTTTGTTTATGTTTTTCAGTACTTCCATTTTCTTTATTTCATTTAGTTCTGCTCTAATCTTTGTTATTTCCTTCTTTCTACTTCCTTTAGGTTTAGTTTATTGTTGTTTTTCCAATTCTTCCAGGTGTGCAGTTAAGTCTTTAATTTTAACTCTTTCTTCTTTTTTAATATATGTATTTATGGCTATGAACTTCCCTCTCAGGGCAACTTTGCGTGCATCCCATAGGTTTTTACATGTAGTGGTGTCATCTTCATTAGTTTCAAGGTAATTATTTATTTCTTTTGAAATTCCCTCCTTGAGCCACTGTTAGTCAAAGAGTGTGTTGTTTAACTTCCATATCCTTGTGCTTAACCTTCTTCTCTGGGCCTTAGTGATTTCCAATTTGATTCCATTGTGGTCAGTGAAATTCCTTTGAATAATCTCATTCTTTCTGAATTCATTGAGAGTTGTTCTGTGGCCTAGCATGTGGTCTATCTTGGAGTATGATCCATGTGCACTCGAGAAGAATATAAATCCTGCTGTATTTGGGTATAAGGTTCTATTAGGTCTATTAGGTTTAAGTCTTCTAATGTCTTATTCAGTCTTTGTTTCTTTATTGATTCTCTGTCTAGATGTTCTGTGTAATGGTGATAATGGTGTGTTAAAGTCCCCTACTGTAATTCAAGAGGCATTTATTTCTCCACTTAGTTTTTCCAGTGTTTGCCTCATGTATTTTGAGGCACTCTGGATAGGCGCATAATTGTTTATGATTGTTCTCTCTTCTTCAGAGATTACCCATTTTACTAATATATATTGTCCATCTTTGTCTCTTACAATAGTTTTGCATGTAAAGTCTATTTTGTCTGATATTAGGATAGCTACTCTTGCCTTTTTTTGGCTATCACTTTCTTGTAAAATTGTTTTTCAGCCATTCACTTTCAGCCTCCTTCAATTCCTGGGCTGAAGGTGCGTTTCTTGTAGATGGCACATAGATGGATCAAATTTACTTACCCATTCTGCCAATCTGTGTCTCTTGACTGGTGATTTTAATCCATTAACATTCAGTGTTATTACTTGCAATGAACTTCTTATTTCAGCCATATTTTGTTTGGGTTAATGTATATCGTGTCTCCATACTCAAACAGATTTCTGAAGCAGAAAAGCACGTGGGTGACTCCATATTGTCTTGGTTGTTCTCACTTATCTAGGAAGGAAGCCAACCTTCCCGACATGGATGTTATAAACCAACCCAGGATTTCCCCTGTGGATTCTTCCTTCCTGGAGCTCATGCCGATCACTGCCACTGTTCCTTCAGTGTCCTGAATGGCTTGCCAATTGTTCCAATGCAACTCCTGAAGGACGTAAGTTGGGGCAGCTCTCAGACCAAAGACTGCACCAGGCACTGAATCAGACAGGAGCTTTCATAGGACTTCTGAGAAGGACAGAGATTCCAGAGTCAGGGTTTCAGGGAATGAAGTTAGCACTCCACAAAGATGTGATAAAGGAGAGGCAATATAATGGTTCTCAGAACAAAGGCATTCCATGGGCAATGATAACAGGGTTTCTGCTAGAGTTACATGAGGCACACAAATGGGGTGTCTGTCACTTTTATCACAGGAAGGGATTATACAGCCTTGAGAAGATTAGAGTTTATAGTTCCATCTATATATTATTTTTCCTCCAGGGAGACTTATAAATTTTTAACTTCTGTTGAGGTTATTCAGGCTGCTACATGTTGCAGGCTGTGTTTCATTTAAGGAGGGGAAGCACAGGCCCTGGGCTTTCATACTTTGCATGATATAATATAAGACATGCCTAGAAATATCAAATTAAAAGCTAAAGGAAGTGGTTAGAGTTTACCATGGTTTGGAGACTGAAGGGAAGAGGGAATGTACAATTTTTCACATATGGACTGTGGATAAATAACATTAATCAAAGTAAAAGAAAAATGGCACCCCCTAAAACTAATAAAAATTACATAAATTAAAATGACCATTACACCTGTGAATCTTGTCAATATTATTCCATTTTTCTGTCTGTTGATGGTTCTTGGGGTATTCTAATTTTAGGAACTTGGAAAATTACATTTGTATGAAAAAATATTTGCTAAAAGGTAAAACATGAAATTTTTTAAATCATGTAAACTAAGAAATGCCTCTTAAGCTAAGGCCCATTGAATATTCACAAATTTGTATTGGATGAAAATGAAGAAAGAAGAAAATTAATAAAATGCTTAAATTATCTAACCAATAATTCTTGTTTATGTAATACACAAATTAAATGAGAAAACACAATTTATTTGAAATAATAAGTGGCAAATAAATAGAATATCCTTCTTTTTCTTTACAATACTTGTCTGTGCTTGTATATTTTATGCTTTTTCATTAGAATCCTTTGCGTATTGATTATAGCTATTTAAATTCCTGATATGATAATGCCAATATATCTGTCAAGTTGATTCTCATTTTATTCCTCACTCTTTATCTTCAAACTGTGTCTTTGCCTTTTTGAATGCCTTTTAATGTTTTTTGATAGCTAGATGTAATATACTCAATAAAAGGAATTGAGGTAAATATCACACTAGTGTCTCAATTTCTTGCCTGCTATGACAAATATCAGTCTGTTGCTCTAAAAACAACAATTTATTGGGACATGGTGTCAAAGGATAGAAGACACATTATTTCAGGGACTTAGCCTTTTGTCTGACCAGAAATCCCTGGTTTCCTTAGTTTCCCATCACATTGTATTATCCTCTCTTTTTTTCCCAGTTCCAGTTGTCTTCCAACATTACTGACCAAAGTGCTTTTCTCTACATGAGGCCTCATACAGATGGGCCACAACTTAACTAAAAATACAATTTTGAGAAGGTTCTGTTTTTCATACACAGGATAATGGATTAACATTAAGAACAAATATTTTTGTTTTATTTTGTTTATTTTTACCCCAGGTACATAATTTATACTTCGACAATCCAAGCTCTGAACCCAATAAGACATGACTTTACCAAATCTTCATTTCTCAAAATCATTAATTCATTTAATCAATAACTCTGAATCCAAAGTCTAATGGAAACTAGTTACAAGTATGCTCCTTCCTCAGAAGAAATTGTCATCTGCTTGATGGACCTGTGTAACCGAGAAAACAAATTATTTGCTTCCAAAATACAATCAGACAGTCATATGACAAACATTTCCAATTCATAAGGGAGTAATTGGAAGGAAAACAGGGATCATGTGTCCCAAGCCAGTGTGAAACACAAAAGGACATACTATATTAGATTACAAGGTCTGAGAGTCATCTGTAGATCAATGCTTTGTGCTCTGTTACTCATGGAAGAGCAACCCTATGCTTTCCAAGCATTTGTCCCATGTCTATGCATTCCCAGAACATGAGAGTGTAGGTTCCACCCTCTCCTATCTCCTGAATGCAGGGATAGAGGCCCCATCATTTTAGCACACTGGGGTGGTGGCATTCTCTCTAAACACTAGAGTTCAAGGCTCAAACCCTCCAAGTGCCAGGGAAATGGAATGTCCCCTTCAAGCACAGGAGTAGACCTGCTGTTTTCACAAATGTGAGTGAGTATGCTGTATTGGGAGGAAAGCTACATTTGGGTCCAGACATCTGTGTCAATATTTCTGTTCTTAACAATTGTCTACCTTCAATTTGTTCCTTTTCTGTCCCTTTCAGTCCAGTGTTTTAGCAATTCTGTTCACAAAAATTTTGCAAAACCTCATCAGCTTTGCATGCAGTTCAAGGGGTCTGAACATCAGATAAAAGGATTTTTGAGAACTAATTTCTGGATAACTGCATTTTAAATCCTGTCTTAAACTGCAGTAGCTTGTTGGATCCATGCTCAGGCACACCTTATTTAATAAAATGGTTGTTCACTTAAACCCTCACATGTAACCAAATTCTCTGGGAATCACTTCCTGAACACTCAAGGATGTCCCTGATAGAGACTTTTCAGGCCCCAATCCCAGATTGCATTATCTAGATAAGCTGAATATTTTCACAATCAAAAATTTCTATTTCCCTGTGTTTAATTGTTTATTTTTCAGCTTATTAATTTCCTCTAACATATTTTTATATGCTGCAATGAGAACCCAACTGCCCCCTTCCCATTTGATGTAAAAATATCTTCTGTTAAACAACCAAGTTCATTACTTACAAGTTCCAGTTTCAATCCAACATTTAGACACAATTTCACCAATTTTTTAGCTACTGTATAACAAGGATCACCTTCCCTCCGTTTTCCAATAACATTTTCCCTTCAAAAGACTCATGAAATATACTTGTCCATAATCCCACCAAAATTTTCTGCAGTGCCATCTAGGCTTTTTCTTTGGTATCTCATATTCTTAGAGTCTTTACCCATTTCCCAATTCCAAAGCAACTTCCACGTTTTTAGGTGGATGTCATTGCAGCACCCAACTTTCCAATACCAAAAACAGTCTTCATTTCCTAGCTGCTATGGCAAGTGTCACAAAATGGCCTAGCTTAAAAACTGGAATTTATTGACTTACTGTTTCTGAAGATAGTTGTCTAGCTTCTTCTAAGCATTTGTAGTGTTCTATCTGTCTGGTAATCCTTGGGTTCCTTAGCTTTCATTTCACATTGTGATATCCTTTCTTGGGTTCTTTTAACATCCAGTTTCTGGCTCTGCCACACCAATTTCCAGTCATAAATCTTCTAGGAATAAGATTAATGGCCAACCTTATTCAGTTGGGTCATAGCATAACTAAAGGCATCTTCAAAGTGTGTTATTTATAACAGGTTCACACCCACAGAAATAGTTTAAAATTAAGAACAAATACCATGTAAGGTATAATATAAACCACCACAATTGTTAAGTGTTATTTTTGAATAGCTTGGAGTTAAGCTATGTTTACAGTTTTCTGTAGCTGTAAATTATTAGATGCTAACATTTTTATGGTTTCCTTTCTTTGGGCTCCATTATTTTCTTTAATAAGGTCTCAGTCTTACAATTCTTTCTATTGTAATACACTTATTATATCAGAGCTTTTTTTTATGTCTTTTGAGATGTGGAATGAGAGGAAACATTCAATGATCTTATTATTGGGTCTCCATCTTTTATTTAACTTGTGTCCCTGGACCAACATTCACAAGAGTTTTTCAGCATTGTAAACTCCTCTGCCCCTTAAGGTGAGAGAAGGAATGTAGAGCATGCTGTTGGATATTTCCCTTCCCACAAATCTAAAGCTAGATGGTGACTGATTTCAGTGTTTCCCTTCCCCAACAAGAAGAGGTAGATATAGCTTCAATTCAGTATTTCACTTCCAAGATGTCACTTAGGCACTGATAAAACCAAAGTTTCTTAGGCACTGCTAAAATAATTTCCTTTGAAGGCAGCCCTTTTTAAGGAGAACTGGTTACTAAAACCATATTTCAAAATATTCATTTTCCACTCTCCTTATTGTTGCATAGGAGTCATTTTTCTCAGTCACCACATTAAGAAAATGGTGTGACTATTGAAGATAAAACTCAGGAGAGTATAGCCCTTCCCCATTATATCAAGGCCTCCTGGAGTCTTTAACTCTTATGATTGTCGACTGGGCATCCACAAAATGGTCAAGTAGACTTCATGCATTTTTACTTGTACTGGCTCCAGCAGAGAATTTCTATTTCTGTATTTCTCCTCCAGGTTAACAGTGATCCACATTAACTGTGTCTACTCCATTTTCTGAGCAGAGTTTAGCCTTGTGACTTCAATTATCAAATGAATATAAAAAGATTGGTTGTTTTCCATATTGTGCAGCATTTTACTTGTTTTTTTGAATGAGAATGATGATTTTGAGGATGCTTACATGCTGAACCTGATACTGGTAGTCTGAGAAATATATTTTATTTCTTAGCAACTCGAGTTATTCACAAAATGGAGTTTTACTTGTTCCAAATATTCCTTATCTAATTATTAAATGCAGAGTATTTTTCTATAATGTAATAAACTTAACAAATAGGCAGAAAGAAGGACAAATTTTCTTATGAATAACATTTTAAAAAATAAAAAATGTTATTATCGAAACTTTATTTAAAAATTGCTCTACAATCACTGTAAACCCAGAGGTGAATGAGAATTGTGGTTGATGGTACAGATACAAGAGTGTACCCTGTGATCTATAGCAGATGTACACCACTGTTGCAGAGTGATGAGAATGTGAAGAAGCATGGGAAAAATACAACTGGAGTGACCTATGGACTGTGGTTAACAGTATTAATGTAATATTCTTGCATCTATGCCAAAGATGTACTGTGTTGATAATGGGCAAGTATGGAAAATGTATGCTCAATGTACACTATGGACCTGGTAATAATCAGATGATATTATCTCACAGTTTGTAACAAATTTTCCACTACTGTGTGGTGTGTTGATAGAGGGGTATTGTTGGGGAAATCTGCACATGTGCATAATTGTTATGTAAGTTTACAACTTCTGTCATAAAAATGTATTTAAAAAATAATAATAAGGTGGGTTGGGGAAAAAACATACCAGATGTAACATAAGGACTATAATAGTAGGAAGATTTTGACAATATTCCTTCATAATTTGTAACAAATGTCTCATGACAATGCAAGGTATTGGTGGAGGGTTGCTGTATAGACGCCTGTATGATGTTATAAATGTTTGCTTTGTAAATTCACAACTTTTACTATACACTTATTGTTTATGTATGCTCATGTATAAATGATATAATAATAATAATGTGGGTTGGGGAAAATACTTTGGTTAGTAGTAATATTTTGAGAATGCTCTTTAATCATCAGTTAAAAATGTTTAACAACAATGCAAGGTATTGGTGGTAGTGTGAGTTATGTATGTATGTTTGTTATGTATGTTTGTAAATTCACAACTGTTGCAATACACTTATTGTTTATGTACATTCAAGTATGAGTGATACACTTTAATAACAGTAACAAAATAAAAACATTAAAAAATTGCTATACAATGCTATATCAAAGAATATTAACATTCAATTTTATGGTTGCCTATACAAGATGTAAGTAATTTCTTCAAAGCAACAGTAAAAAATGAATGGAACAACACCAAAGTACACCTTGATTGATATCATTTTATCAAACAAAAATAAATAAAGAAGCAAACGTATCAATATTCAACTTAGGAAGGAGGGATGATGAAACTCAAGCAAATAAATTAACAATAAGTTTCTAGAGTTTAAATGGAGCAAAACGTATTTCAAGGATACAGGTCCCAAATTGAAAAATGCATTACAAGTATGGTATCTTACCTAAAGTGAATCAGGAGTGTGATTGAACTTGAGTACATTTTTAACTCCAGTAAGTGTCTCTAGCTAATCACTCTAAAACAAGGCTGCAAACATTTTTTTCTGTCTGTACCTAGTCGTTTAACTGTAAAATAATAGATAAAATCCAGCACATGTCCCCTTGAGATTTATTATTTTCTCCTTTCTGATATAGTTGAATGTTATTCAATGATGGTATCCAGTTCACACATTTGATCTCATATTTGTTTGCTTTGGATGATATCTATTTCTTGGAATGAAATCTAAAATTAATTTTTCATTGCCTACTATCCATATTTGAAGATAAACTATGAAATCTCTCCTAAAAATCTTATGAAAATATATGATGGCATTTTTATTTGATGAGGTAGCAGAAAAAGTAAACACAATCTTTATAACACACAAAGTGTTAATAAAATTTTACTTGTCAAAGATAATATTAATACTCATACATAAAAAATAGCAAAGTTTAAAACCTCAATTTTAAATTGTTGATTTCTGCATGTTCTTTTGGAAACTATGGCAAGAGCGGTTTACTGGTGCAGGGTGTCAAGAAAGTGGTGATATAGGGGATAGGGTGCACAAAGGGCAAGCCTCTGTGGAATATGGAAGTGTTCATCTTGTCACAGTGTATTATCTCAGTGGGTAGAGACCCACACAATATACAAGAAAATATTAAGCTTTGATCCTGGAGAGTCTTGTATGTTCTTAAAATGATGGGTAAGAAATTCCCGAGAATATAGTGCCTAATAAAAGAAATGAGAGCAATATGTTAAGCTCTCAATATTAATGCATGTACCTATACACCTTATTCTTCAACAATTGAAACTTAGTGATTGCCATAATTTGCAAGGGGAGATGGAAGGAAGAATAGAATAAATGGAACACAGGACATTTTTAAAGTATTGGAATTATTCTGCATGATCTTGTGATAATGATTACAAGCCATTTTAAATTTTGTCAAAACCTATAAAGGTGTCTGATGCAAAATGTAAACCATAATGCAAACAATTGACCATGCTTAGTAGGAATGTTTCAATATTTTTACCTTAATTATAAGAGATGTACAATACACATGTAAAATATTATTAATAGGGGAAAGAGGTAGAAGGGGATAGTGTTGAATATATGGGAATACCCCATATTTTCTCTGTGACTACTCTGTAAACTAAAGCTTCTTTGAAGAAAAAAAAATTAGACTGGGGAAACATATGGAAGAAATTGTCACTGTACAAAAAAAAAATAAAACAAACACACAAAACCACTCTTACAGTGATGAGAGACAAAACGAAATTTTAAAAATTTTAAAATCATTACTTTCTATTTTTATTTTTGTATTTAATTTGTTTTATTATTATTATTTTATTTTATTAGTTTTATTTTTTAATTTTCTTGGCTTTGTTTTTGGGGAGGTTTTGAATAGCAGAAGGGTTGCAACTGTGGTAGGGAAAGATCACTGGTGTGGGGTGTCAATTATGGGAATGAGTGGGGAGGGATGCAACTGGAGCATGTCTCTCTGGCATATGAATATATTCACGTGCTCATGGGGTATAGTCTCAGTGGGTGGAGACCCACACAATAACTGATAGTGTATTGAATTCCCATTCTGGGAAGTCCTGCTACATTCTAGAATAGAGTGGCAAAAATCTCCTGAGTACATGGGCAAAGCCTAGAAAAGGAGGACAGACCCCCTACACCAGACCCTTGATATTGATTGTTTTACATGTGAACCTTTTCTTGTGATCTTGCAACTTAGCCTGATATTATATATTGCTTAAAAGTTACTTCCTGAAAACCTCCTTGTTGCTCAAATGTGGCATCTCTCTAAGCCAAACTCAGCATATAAACACACTGCCTTTGCCCTGACATGGGGCATGATTCTTGAAGATGAGCGTCCCTGGCACCAAGGGATTATTACCAAGTGCTGACTAGTGATGTATCTGGAAAAAGACCTTGACTAAAAGGGGGAAATATTAAATGCAAAACAGTTTTTATGGCTAAGATATTTCAAAGTGATTTGGGAGGTCATCCCAGAGGTTATATTTATTCATGTCTCAGCAAGATCTCAATAACTGCCACAGTAAATAGCGCCCCAAACAGAAGGGCTCCTGTGGGTGATAGAGACATCTAGATGCTATAAGCAGGTCAGACAATCTCAGGAATTTGGCACCTTGTCGTTGGGATTTATTTTGGATTATATGCTCCCCAATGTAATAGAATTAGATTCTTTTATAATCTTCCTACACATGGCTATTCTGCCTCTTTAAGTTGAACTTTTAATTAACACTATAATTGTTAAATATATGTCCCCAAGACTTAAATCTTCAGTCTGTTCATATGCCAATTGAGCCCTGAATCTTAGCAGAGTTGTAACACCTACTCTCCATTTCATTGGCCTCACACAGCAAAATTAACAAAAGGATGATGATGGACAATGGCAGTGGCAGTTTGATATTGTTTATGAATTCCAAAATAGATATTGGATTATATTTGTAAACTGCTCTGGTCCTCTGGGCGTATTATATTGTATTGTATTCAGAGGTTTCACTCTTACTTGATTAAATTATGATTAAGGCATTAATTGGGCCATGTTAGTAGATATTGAGTTCCTGCCCACCAAGGGGAGAAAATGACATGGCAGAGGAGGAAGTTAGAGTTTTGATCTTAGAACACAGGGAGTAAGCACAAAGAAAAGCAGATATGTGAGGAAAGAGAGAAGACTCCATTAGACACGGCAGAGGACATTGGAAGAGAGACAAGCCATTCACCTGACAGTTTACAGCTGGCCTTGTGAAGAAAGCATAGCAGCTGAGCCCAGAGAGAAATGATCCCTGGGAGAGAGACAAGACTTGTCCCAGCCTGTAGCTGAGATTGGAAGGAGCTGGGATGATGGAACCTTGGGAGGAGGAGGAAAACCGAACTCACACATACATTGTCTGCCATCTTGTATCAACACATGGCAACAGTCTCTGGGTGGGAAAGTACCCTTTATGGTAACTTGATTTGGAGTCTTTAGGGCCTTGTGACAGTGAGCATCTACCTGAAATAAATATCCTTTATGAAAACCATCTGGTTTCTGGTATTTTGCATCAGAACCCCTTTAATTGACAAATACAACACCCATCTCAAAGCACAGAGAGTATCTATAATGCCAGCAAAACAGTTCCATCCATCTGCCCCATGGGGTCTAAGTCCCCTGTAAATTAGAAATGGAGTTGGCATCATCTTCCCCAAATCCTAAAGACTGAAGAATGAACAAATATAAGGGGGAAATGCAACTATAGGCTAAAGTAGAGGTATTATTATTCTAACAATGGAAGTACTTATATCACTGATATTAAAGGCAGTGGCCACCAGAGAATCTTAGGAGAAGGAGATGGAAGAATGAGTGTAACATGAGGGTATTTTGGGGGTATTGGCATTTTCCTGCATGACATTGTAATAATGGATACAGAGTATTATACATTTTGTCAAAACCTATAAAATTGTGCAGGACAAAGTGTAAACTATAATGTAAAATAGAGTACACGGTTAGTAGCAATGTTTCAATATGTGTTCATCAATTGTAACAAATTTAACACATTAATGAGAAATGTTTTTGAGGAAAGAATGGGAGAAGGATGGGGTGAGGTATATAGGAATCCCCTATATTTTGATGTAACATTTATGTAATCTAAAGCATTTTTTAAAAGAAAAAAATACAAGTTTATCAACAATGATAAAATGCAAATTGAAATATATTTTAAATTTAGGCAACCATAAAATATTAAGAGTGTGAGGAGTTTAAGGAACAGTCACATATATAGCTGGATGAAAACTAAATACTTTTAAAATTTTGTTCATTCTTGACATAGGTATTTCCTTAGTTTCCTAGGACTGGCCTAAGAAAATACCACAAATTGGGTTTCTTAATATGCTAAAATATTACTGGGTGGCTTAATGCAAAGTTCTACATCTCTTTATCCAGATCTTGGCATAGCCATGCATTTGCTGAAGTCTGTAGGGTTCTGGCAGTGGAATTTCATAACACAACTCAATCCCTTCCTTCTGTATAGAGCTTCCACTCCTTGTCTCTGTTTGTCCAAATATTCTCTCCTTATAATGATGCCACTCATATTGCCCACCCACTCCAATTTGCCCTCGTCAACACTAATGATATCATCAAATATCTTATTTCTATATAAGATCTAATTCATGAGATTGGGGTTAGGACTTAAACATATCTTACTGAGGGACACATTTCTTACTCTACCAGATATAATGCTTAGAACCATGTATAGATTATAACTCTTCAGTTAAATTTCATGAATTATCCCTCACTAAATAGTGAAATTTTTATTATACAAGACAAAGTAACCTTAGTTTCCACAGAGTCCTGGCTAATAGCAGACATGGTCTAAAAAGGACAGCTGAGGAGGGAGAAGAATGTTTAGAAGCCCCTCCTGGTTGATGAAAAAATGTCTTTCCATCTCCATCTGTTAGCTCTATGGGTAGATGTAAGCCCATTTTTTTTAAAGAGCTAAAGATCACTTCTTGGAAATATATGTTTGTATGTGATAAATGACAATTTTAAATATTGGATTAGCCAGTTTTAAAATAATTTGAAGGGCTAACTAAAATCTTTGATATGTTGAGTCTTCCCCTTGGAATTGAAAATTGGGACCTCCTTATATGCCGAATAATTCAAATTATAAAAATTCCAGGGATGAGAAACATTCATCCTTACTTAGGTATATGTTCATTCTTACATCAGTAATTGTGCCTAGGCACAATTACAGGCAGATGCTGTAAATGGTTCATTGGTCCTGGATAACATGCTTATGAATTTCACTAAGGGTTAGGAGTCTGTTCCTGACAGGTCTTCTAAAACCCATATGGTGGAAAAAGAGAAAAGGCAGTTTCTATACAAGCTGAGGTATAGTTATCAGAGATATAGCAACAAGGGATTATATGTTCACATGTACCAAACCAGTCCCTTTCATTACACATAAGGAGAAGATCCAAATATCCTGTGGGGTGAGTTTAAGATTTGTCTGTGGCATGAAAGAAAGATTTGGGCTATTTAATCCATATCCACTTAATTAATTTTGAGCTATTGTTACTAGAATTGTACTACAGCTTTAAAATATTGGCTATCTGATGAATGTGAAAGAAATGAAATTATTAAACTGAAATGACAGTGTTTTTCTGCAAAGAAATACATTTTTTGCAGGCAAAAAATTTAACACATATTTCAAATTATTTTAGTTCATATTTATTAAACAATCTCTCCTTTCAGAGTTACGCATTAAAGGATCGTCATTCTAGAAAATTCTTATAAGGCCAATTATTCTGCAATTAATAAGCCATAGGATGCATTTGTTAAAACCTAGAAACAGAGATAAGATAAGCAATATCAAATATTAGCAAAATACTATAAAATGTAAAATTAAGAACCAGTCAGTATTGCTGAGCAGCATTTTTATAAATGTTTCTTTAATTGCTCTTGTGAACCAGTTCTGCCTGACCAACTAACATTTAAAAAATTAAAGACAATTTATTGACTGTTAAAAATCTAAGTAGAAGATATTTAGATATTGAACTGCACACTGTAGTGCTTGCTGAAAGTTGAATTGTAAGTTAAATATAAAAGATAAAGTCTAACCACTGCCAGGAAAATATTGAATTCTAAAACAGATAATGTGGAGTAATGAGACATATTTATAAAAACTCCAAGAATGAAAGTTGCATAAATTCAGATATTTGATAGATGATAGCAACATTACATTATAAGAGATAATGGATTGCTTATTTTTCATTAACAATAAATGAAAATCAATCAGTCAAATGTATAAGCAATTATGAAGAAGAGAATTAATACAAGGCTAAAAGTCATTATGAAAGAATACCAAAGAAAAATTTACAAGGCATACATACAGTTTCAATGATATGGTCTGAATAAGTAAATATTTATTATAATTCTAACAAATCTCCCTTTTCACTTACAAAATTGATTTTTAAAATTAAAAGGCTAAACCTCTATCTTAAATTCTGTTTTTACCTTTGTATCACGTAAATAGTCTAACATAAACATGCAATTTATACCTATAAATCTACATTGCTATGACTTAAATGACCACAACTCATAAAATTTAATTTGGAGATACACATTAGGAAAAATTACTGTTACACTTGGACACATTATATTCATTTCTGAATATTTATCAGGAAAAAAAGTCCATAGGAAGTGTGATTGATAATCATATATGCGTATATGTGTGTATACAGTTATGCATATGCATTTGAATCATTTATATATGTGTTTTTTATATATATTATATTTATAAATATACATAAATTGGAAAGATCCTAAAATTAATACTATTTTAGTAGATTAATTTATTTAATAGGTTAAATTGTTAGAATTGATTAGGTAAACATTGTTATATACCATAAAATATGTGTCCTTGAAACAATTACTTAAAAAGTATAATATCTTTTCTGAAATCAACTGGTAAGAATGAAAATAAAATATATGTAAGCCATACTAAAATATTATTTTCAAAAATTAAATATTACCTTAATTATTTCAACATTTATTATAAGAAATTAATTACTAATATTTATTTTTAACTTATTTAATTCTATTATAATAATGTAATTTAGGGAGAATAATGGTAAAATTCAGTCAATACTTCCGAGGATGTGCATTTTTCCTCTTTTCTAATATTAAAAGACATTTGTGCCCCCTATTGTTTTTTAGCACCTGTTTTGTGTGTTTTCTGACATAGAGCATTTTGCTTAATACTTCTGTGGAGCCCAAATTAGGCTCAGCAGGAAGGGATGCTCTGATCTACTATAATTTTACCAAGAGTATGATGAGAGGAGAAAAGGCAAGATGGCATGGGTGTAAATGGGCACTCATCATCTCTCTCACAAAAACCAGCTGAGTGGGGACAAGATCCTGCCTGAGTGAGCTGTTTTGAGAACCCACAGAGCAGGGGGCTTCAGGGCATTGATTTGGAGGGAACTGAACAAAGAGATAAATTGCTCAAGGTAAAACCGTGAGTTTCTCACCCTGTAGCTGGAAACTGTGGAAGGCTAAGCCCCACCCTCAAGGCAAAAATACACTGTGAGCCCTAATTCCTACTGGCCACCCAGCAAGAGGGAGCATTCTCTGAGAGTGGGAGGGTTCTGGTGAAGGATGGAGAGGGGTTTCCTTTTTGAACCCACTTTGAGCTTTGGGGAGTATACTAGCTTACTCAAAGTGGCACCAGGAAGAGGAGAGAGGTGAATCTGCTAAAGCAGCCTATTTACCTAACCACCCTGGGATAGAGAAACTTGGCCTGGGAGAGGATGGAGTCAGGCAATTGACTAGTGCCATGCTGAAAACTATCAAAATTTCAACTCACTTAAGGGAGGTGGGCAGTATGGAGCACTTAAGCTTGCAAGAGCCTATTTAGGGTCCCCTGGCAGAAGGGGGTAGTCTGCAAGAGGATTGAGATTATTTTTCTCCTGTGAGTTCAGTTACCAGGGTCCCATTTGAATTTCAGAAGGGAATTTAACCTGGCCAGGGTAAGAGATGGAGGATCTGCTTACACAGGTTATTGCATCCTGCTGCACTGGGAGAGAAAGCAATAAGAATAGAAAGGAGGCAGAGACAGACAGGCTCCTAATCAGTAGGAATCTACCTAACTTTAAAGAGTCAAACCTGCCCAAGAGAAAGTGACTAGACAGTTTTCTGAGAAGCTAATCGACCCAATGAGAAAGTTTAGCTCAGTGATGGAGTTTCCACCTTGATTATAAGAGGTCCCTAGTCCAATTCATGGCACCTCTTAGAGCAGTGATTGACCAGAATATTAAACATCCAGCTGATAACTTTAGGACAGAGAGAATATGACAATATTTTTATATAAGCTTCTCTTAGGTCTCTTATTTTTCCTAAGAAAAGTTACATTTAAAAAAATTAACATAGTTTACTCACTAAAACACGCTTCAAAACATGCAGAGGGTAGGCTGCAGGGTAATTGATTGATGAACACCTGCAGCATGAGTAGCTCCTCAGCGGCCTAAGAGGGAAGGCTGTTTTTCCTTAGTTTCTAATTGATTGCTTGCTTGTGTGTTCATTGTTGTTGTTTTTGTTGTTTGTTTTGTTTTACTTCCCCTTCTTTTTATTTTATTTTTTTTAATTAGGTACTGCTGGCTTGTTTCTTGTTTGCTGTGTTTCATCTTCCTTGGTTTCCCCTTTTCTGTGTATAACGATTTTGTCTACCGATGCTATCTTTTTTCCTTCCTTCATCTTTCTAGCTTCTGCTTTCTGCTGTTGTTCTTACATTCCACCTCTCTTTCTTTAGTCCTCAGTTTTTCTTGTTTTTATTTCTATCTCATCTATCCTGTTTCCTATTTTTTATTAACTTTTTTGTTTGTGTCTTTTCTTTTCTCTTTCCCTCTCCCCTCATCATTCTGGCCTTTCAACTTATTCTATATATTTTTCTCTGTTTGCTTTCCTATTTCACTGTTGGTATTCCACATTTGTATTCCTCTTATTCTACACTGCTTACATGAGTTAAATATTCATTTTCCAAGATCTTATATGGTTCCTCTTCTAATTTTTACCATTATTATTATTACTATTACCCTTTTTCTTTTATTTTCCTCTTTCATTTTCTCTGGCCCTATATTTTTCCTTCGAGGGAGCATAGACAATAGTAAAGAAAAAGAATAAGATGATCAAAGTGTCAAAGAGAAAACAACACACACACACAAATGCTACTAAATAAAACCCAGAGTAGAAAGAGAAGCTAACCAACTGAATAAATCCATGAAGATAAAAAGATCATCATCAGCAACAGAACATTACAAACCATACTAAGAAACAGGAAGACATGGCCCAGTCCAATGAAAAAAAACTAAAAATCAGGAAGAGATGCAGAACATTGAAAAATTATCCAAGCCATCCAAACAAATATCATGGACCACCTTAATGAAGTGAAGGAAGAGATTAAAGATAGATAAAAATATAGAAAATATCCAACAAGGACTTAAGGATTTTAACAACAACACAAAATGCAGCAACATTTGCACTATAAGCATCACAGAGGTAGAAGAGACAGAAAAGGGGACAGAAGGAGTGCTGAAGGAAATAATTGCTGAAAACTTCCCAACCATATTGAGGGTGATGGATGTATATGACCAGGAAGCACAGTGCACCCCAAGCAGTATAAATTCCAATAGGCCTACTCCAAAACATGTACTTGTCAAAATGTCCAATGCTCAAGACAAAGAGAAAATACTGAAACCAGCAAAAGAAAAAAGAACCATCAATACAAGGGAAGCTCAATAAGATTAAGTGCTGATTTCTCATCTGAAACCATGCAGGCAAGAAAGCAGTGTTATGACATAGTTAAGGTACTAAAAGGAAAAAGTTCCAGGCAATAATTTTCTATCCAACAAAGCTGACATTCAAAAATGATGGCGAGTTCTGAATATTCACAGAGGAACAGAAATTAAGAAAGTATGCCAATAAGAAACCTGCCTTCCAAGAAATATTAAAGGGAGTTCTGCAGGTTGAAAGGGAAAAAATAAAAAACAGGAGAGAGAGAGAGTTGGAGGAGAGTGTAAGAACAACTGAAAAGACAAAAATGAAATTAAAACAGCATATGACAAACATTAACCCAAAGAAAATATTGCTAATATAAGTAATTCCTTGAGAGGAATAACAGTGAATGTTCGATTAAACTCACCAGTCAAGAGACCCAGATTGACTGAATGGATAAGGAAATATGATCCATCCATTTTTTGTCTTCAAGAAACTCACCTTAGCCCCAGGGACACAAGTAGGCTGAAAGTGAATGGCTGGAAAATAATTTTACAAGAAAACAATAACCAAAAAAGTGCAGGAGTAGCTATATTAATATCAGACCAAATAGACTTTAAAGGCAGAACTTTTGTAAGAAACAAAGATGGACACTATTTGTCAGTAAAAAGGGTAAGCTTTGAAGAAGAAACAACAATTATAAACATTAATGCCCCTAACTGAGGTGCCTGAAAATACATGAGGCAAAAACTGGAAAAACTAACTGGAGAAATAAATGTCTCTACAATTAAACTTCGGGTCTTTAAAACACCATTATCAACATTAGACAGTACATCTCGACAGAATCAATAATGAAAGAAAGACTTAGAATAATACAGAAGAAGACATGGAACTAATAAACTTACACAGGACACTACACCCAAATACAGCAGGATATACATTCTTCTCAAATGCATATGAAATATTCTCCAAAATGGACCGTATGCTAGGCCACAGAAAAATGCTCAAATGAATTCAGAAAGATTGAAATTTTACAAAGTAATTACTCTGAACACAATGGAATGAAATTGGAAATCAGTAAAGGCCAGAGAACCAGTTTAGGCACAATATGGAAGTTAAACAGCAGACTCTTAGACAAATAGTGGGTCAAGGAGGAAATCTCAAAAGAAATCAGTAACTACCTTGAAATAAATGAAAACGACAACACAACATATCAAAACCTATGGAATGCAGCAAAAGCTGTACTGAGAGAGAAATTCATAGGCATAAATGCATATATCCAAAAAGAAGAAAGCACTAAAATTGAAGACTTAACTGCACACCTGGAGGAATTAGAACAAGAATAACAAACTAACCCCAAAGGAAATAGAAAGAAGGAAAAAAAACAAAGATTAGAGCAGAACTAAAAAGAATAGAAAAGAAGGAATCACTAGAAAAAATAAACAAAACCAAAAGCTGGTTCTTGGAGAAAATCAATCAAATTGACCTACCCTTAGCGAGGATAACAAAGAAAAAAAGAGAGAAGATGCAAATACACAAAATAAGAAATAAGGAAGGGGATCTCACCAATGACCCCACAGAAATAAAGAGTATCATAAAAGGACACTTCAAAAATTATATGCCAACAAGAAGGATAATTTCAAGGAAATGGACAAATTTCTAAAAAACTCAGAAGCAGTCTACTTTGATGAAAGAAGGAATTGATGAACTTAACAGACCAATGACAAGTAAAGAAAATCAGTCGTTAAAAACCTCCCAACTAAGAAACGTCCAGGAGCAGATGGCTTCACAAGTGAATTCTACCAAAAATTCCTGAAAAAAACTAGCATCAATCATGCTCATATTATTCCAAAAAATAGAAGTAGAAAGAGCATTGCCTAATTCATTCAATGAAGCCAAAATTACCCAAATACCAAAGCCAGACAAAGATGCCATAAGAAAGGAAAATTACATATCAATCTCTATAATAAACCTAGTTGCTAATATTCTCAACAAGATATTTGCTAATCATATTCAACAACACATCAAGTGAATTAACACGATGACCAAGTGGGTTTCATCCCAGCTATGAAAGAATGGCTCAACATAAGAAAATCAATTAATGTAATACAACACATAAAGAGATCGAAAGGAAAAAAATCACATGATCTTCTCTATAGTCTCAGAAAAAGCACTTGACAAGATACTGCATACTTTCCTGAAAAAACACTGCAAAATATAGGAATAGAAGGAAACATTTTGAACATGATAAAGGGGATGTATGAAAAATCCACAGCTAATATCATATTCAATGGTGAAATCCTAAACTCTTTCCATCAAACATCAGGAACAAGATAAGGATTCCCACTATCACCACTCCAATTTAAAACTGTGCTAGAATTACTTGCTTGAGTATTGAGGCAGGAAAAAGATATAAAATGCATCCAAACTGGAAAGGAAGAATTAAAATTTTCACTATTTGCTGATGACATGATTTTATATATAGAAAGCCCTGAGAAATCTACAATAAAGCTTCTAGAACTTATAAAGAAGTTCAGTAAAGTCACAGGTTATAACATCAGTGCTCAAAAACCAATAGCATTTCTGTACACCAATAAAGAGCAATCTGAGGAGGGAATCAAGAAAAAATGCTGTTTACAATAGTAACAAAAAGAATCAAATACCGAGGAATAAATTCATCTAAAGATGTAAATGACTTATACAGAGAAAGCTACACAACGTTAAAGGAAATTAAAGAACACTTAAGTAAATAGAAGAATATTACCTGTTCATGGATACAAAGACTAAACATCATTAAAATGTCTTTCCTACCCCAACTAATCTACAGATTTAATGCAAACCCAATAAAAATAATCACAACATTATTTACTGAAGTAGAAAAACTAACTATGAAATTTATTTGGAAGGACAAGAAGCCCCAAATTTCCGAAGATATAATGAAAAAGAAAAATTATATCAGAGGAATAATTCTACCTGACTTTCAAACATACTACAAAGCTACAGTGGTCAAAACTGCATGGTATTGGCACAAGTATAAAAGTAGCAACCAATGGAACCAAATTGAGAGTTCTGGTCCTCGCATATACAGTCATCTGATATTCAACAAGACCACCAAGCCCATTCAGTTGGGAGACAATGGCCTCTTCAACAAAGGGTGCTTGAAGAACTGGATATCCATATCCAAAAGAATGAGAGAGGAACACTGTCTCACACTTTATACAAAAATCAACTCAAGATAGACCAACGATCTAGATATAAGAGTCAAGACCATAAAGATTTGGAAGATAATGTAGGGAAGCCTCTATAGGACCATGTAATAGGAAATTATTTCATGAACTTCCCTCCATAAACATGAGCAGTGAAAGAAAAAATAGGTAAATGGGATCTCCTCAAAATTAAAAACTCTTGCACCTCAAAAGAGGTTTTCAAAAAATGAAAAGGCAGCATACCCAATGGGAGAAAATACTTGGTAACTATATATCTTACAGGAGTCTAATATCCAGGATATATAAAGAAACCTTACACTTTGAAAATAAAAGACAAACAAACCATTTAAAAAATTGGATGCGACTTTAAAAGACACTTCTCAAAGGAGGAACAAATAGCTAAAAAGTACAAGAAAAGATGCTCAACATTTTTTCACACCAATTAGACTGGTGTTTTTTTTTTAAAAAACATAGGGCTACAGGTGTTGGTGATGATGTGGAGGAATAGGAACGCTCATCAACTGGTGGTGGGAATGTAGAATGGTCCAGTCATTATGGAGGACAATTTGGCAGTTCCTAAGAAAACTAACTATGGAATTGACATATGATCCAGCAATTTCACTGCTGGGTATATACCCACAAGAATTGAAATCAAATACATGAACAGATATATGCACACCGATGTTCACAGCAACATTATTCATTATTGTCAAAAGTTGAAATTAACCCAAATTCACATCAACAGATGAATGGATAAACAAAATTTGGTGCATACATACAATGGAATATTACTCAGCTGTAAGAAAGAATGCAGTGCTAACACATGGATAAGATGGATGAATCTTGAGGACCTTATGTTGAGTGAAGCAAGGCAGGCATCACAGGACAAATATTACAAGACCTCACTGATATAAATAAAGCAAATCAAGCAGACTCAGAGAGCTATTTTCTGGAAGACAGGTTTACAGGAAACAGAAAGGGAAAAGAAGGTTATGAGCCAATGCCCATACAGGCATAATCTATGATACGATTGAAGTATGTAGTTGGCATTTTAGGGATATGACAGGAGGTTAGTGATATGATTGGTTTGGGTGGTTCAGGTTTGACAAGTTGGTGGAGTGGGGAGAGTGGGTTATATGGTCCGTGGAACTGGTGAGAGGCTTGGGGGAAGGACCAGGTGAACAGTGGGCCTTGGCAGGTATGTTGTTGAAAGCAAAAAGTTGGGAATGCTCCTATGGCAGTATGACAAGAAAGGGTTACTAATTTAGGGCATTGGATGGGTGGGCATTTGGGAAAGGTGCACCTGGGGAAGACTTCTAGGGAGTGTGCAGGTGATCATTTTATCATAATGTGTTGTATCTGTGGCTGGAGACCCACACAATGAGTAGAAAGGTGTTGGACTCCCATTCTGGGGAGTACCTTTATGTTCTCAAACAGAGGGGCAGGAGTCTTTCAAGAACATAAGTGGTTCCTAATACAGGACGACAAGCCAGTGTGTCAAGAACTCAGTGTTGTTGCAAGTAACTATGAATCTTGTTATCCAAGGAGTGAATCAGGGTCTGAAGGGAGGGGGAAGAAGGAATAGAATAGACAGAACAGGGAGCATTTAGTGGGCAATATAAGTGTTCTACATGACCTTGCAATGATGTACATAGGCCATGTTAAATTTCGTAAAAATTTATAAAAGTGTATGGTCTAAAATGTAAACTATAATGTAAAACATTGACCATGGTTAGTAGCTGTTTCACTATTTGTACATTAGTTGTAACAAATTTGCCACCCACATATAAAAAAGTATTAATACAGGAAGGGGGAAGAGGGGGAGGATGTTGGATATATGGGAGTGCCCTGTATTCTGTATGTGACTTTACTGTGACCTAAAACTTCTTTGAAAACAAAAACAAAATGAAAAAAGTAAGACATTGGGGAATAAATGGAGATAAAAGTTGCTGTACATAAAGAACACCAGATATTACAGTGATGAAAGGCAAAACGTCAAAAAAGTTAACATTTTTCATCATTTTTAATATCCCATTTTTTAAATTTTATTTTACTTTTAGTTTTTTTTATATTTATGTATTTTATTTCTTATATTTAAACCTATCCTTATTCTTGAATGTTCTTATTAATTGAATTTGGCTTCACTTTTGTACTTTATTGGCTTCATTTTTGAAGAAGTTTTAGATCACAGAACTGTTACAACTGGGGCAGGGGAGGATCATTTGTGTGGGGTGTCAATGATGGGGGATACATGGGAGGAAGTTCATCTGGACATACATATAAGGTATATAAATGTGTTCAAATGTTCACAGGGCATTGTTGTAGTGGTGGAGATTCAAACAATAACTGAGAGAATATTGAATTCCATCTTGGGGAGCCCTGTCATGTTCTCTAATGGATCAGCAACAGTCCCCCAAGTGTAGGGACAATGACTGGTGAAGGAGAATGGTCCACTGATGGGCCGTTGATATTGAAGACTATGCTTGTGAGTCTTTGCTTTGAAATTGAAACTTAGTCTAGCATAGTGGGGTGTCTAAGAGTCACCTCCTGAGAGTCTCCTTGTTGCTCAAATGTGGCCTTTCTCTAAGCCAAACTCAGCATATAAATTCATTGCATTCCCCCCAGCATGGGACATGATTCCGAGGGATGAGCCTCTCTGGCACCGAGGGATTACTACCAAGCACCAACTAGCAATGCAACTGGAAAAGGGGGAAAAGGGAAAGACAAATGAGTTTTATGGTTGAGATTTCAAAGTGAGTCAGGAGGTGATCTCAGAGATAATGCTTATGCACATCTCAACAGGATCTCATAAACTAACAAAGCAAATACTATCCCTAAATAGTGGGGCTCCTGAGGGTTCTGGAGACACCCAAGTCCTATGGTCAGGGCAGGTAGCTCTGGAGTTTGGTGCTTTGTCAGTGGACCCTACTTTGGAGTTTGTTCTCCTGAGAGTAATAGTGTTGGACTCAGTTATGGCTTCCCTACATATGGTTCATCTGTCCCTTCTATTTGAACCTATACTTGGTGCTAGAGTTGATAGGTGTATGTACAAGAGACATGACTCTTTGGGTTGTCCATGTGCCAGCTGGGCCCTGAGCCTCAGCAGAGCTGAAACATCTACTCTCCAGTACAGTAGCCTCACTCAGGACAACTAACAAGGAGGTTAGGATTGATAACCACCATATCAAGGAAATGAGAGAGCCTACAATGGCAAGCAAGAGAGTTCCATCCATCAACTGTATGGGATCAAAGCCCCCTCTCAATTCGAGGTGGACTGGACTTCATTATCCCAGAATCCTCAAGATTGGTGAATGAGCTATGGACTAGAGTGGACTTACTGGTATTGTACTATAGACTTATTGGGGTTTTAGCAATGGAAGAAATTGCAACATTAATGTGGAGGCTGTGGCCACTGGAGTTTCTGGGGGCAGTGAGATGGATAAACAGGTGTAATATGGGGGCTTTTTCGGGACTTGAGAATTATTCTGAATGAATTGCAATGACTGATATAAGCCAATATATATCTTCCCATAACCTGCAGAATTGTAAGGGAGATTTTGTAAAGTACAATGTGAACTATGGGCCATAATCTGTGGCAATGCCACAGGATGTGTTTAACAATTGCAATGAATGTGCCACATGAATGAAGGATGGTGTGGGAGGTGTGGGTTGCAGGTTATATGGGAATCCCTCTATTTTTTGTGTAACATTTATGTAATCTAAGTATCTTTATTTATTTATTTTGAATATTTGTATCAGCTTTTTTGGAAATAACTCCCTAATGGAAACAACCCAAATGTCCTTTAATAGTTAAGCTTTTAAACGCATTGTGGTCCATCCCCTACCATGAAATACCAGGCAGCAGTAAAAGTCACCGACTATTGATACACATAACATGGTGGATGGATCTCAGGATGTTATTCCAAGTGAAAAAGCCACCCTTAAAAAATCACATATTAGATGATTCCATTAATATAACATTCTCAAACTGACAAAATTCTAGAGCTGGAAAATGGATTCGTGTTTGCCAGGGATTAAGAATGATGAAGTAAGGGTGAGGATCTAATGTAAGTGGGTATGACCTATGGACTGAATTGTTCTGTACCTTGATGACATAGTGGTTAGACAAATTGACACTTGTGGAAAATTGGATAAGAAAAAAGAACTGTGCACACATTGCACCAATTTCAATTTCCTGGCTTTGATATTGTAATATCATCATGTCAGAAGTTACTATTATTGGAAACTTGGAAAAGGCAATAGGGGACATCTCTGTATATTATCTTTGCAAATTCCTGTGGATCTATAATTATCTCAAAATAAAAATTAAACCAATAAATTGCATTACCATATACTACAATAAAATGACATTAAAATAAAAACATTGTTTACAATAACATCAAAATATATCTATGAATCTGAATGATTCACTTTCCCCAATTAAGTATCTTTAAAAAATAAAAAATTATATATTTAAAAAAAAATTTTAAAGTGTGAGTTGAAATAATTGTCCACGAGTTGCCTCCAGAAACATAGTAGTTTGGTTGTTATACTTTGCCTATCATTATTATAATAACATTATTCTGTATATGAGGTCCAACTTCCCATGTCTTATTCTAAGTAGATATCAATATGTTAAGGAAGTTTACCTTCCTGAAACTTTCCTGAGTGTTTCAAAGTCTGTAAATGAGAGGATTGAGCATGGGAGTGAGGATAAAGTAAAAGACAGATACTACTTCATCCTGCTCAGTGGTATGATAGGCATTGGGGAGAAAGTACATGAAGATGGCTATACCATTTTTAGACAGACACCACAATCATATGGGAGGAGCAGGTTGTCAAAGCCTTTCTCATCCTTAAATTTGATCCTAATTTCAGAAATGTAAAGAGTATCTGACCTTATGAGGCCATAATGACAGATAATGGGATGAGGAGGAATGCAACACCACTAATAAAAATCACATTTTCGTAGAGATATATCAACGCAAACAAATTTTGAGACAGCTGGCATCCTACAAAAGAAATGTTGGATGTTTTTGAAGGCACAGTATGGAATATTTAGAGTATATATGGCATGGACAAAGGCATTGAGCAGAGCATGCAGCCAGATGCCAGCCACCATGAAGGCATAGATTGGGGGCATGAGAACTGAATAACAGAGAGGGTAGCCTGTAGTCACATAACGGTCATAGCCATGACTGCCATGAGAATACACTCTGCTACAAAAAGGGTTCTGCAGAGGAAAAGTTGAATTCCACAGGTAATAAATGAAATGGTATTTTTATCAGACAGGAATCAGTGACTATCGTGGCCGTAACACTGGTGCTATGATGGAAAAGTCCATGATGGAAAGTTAACTGAGAAGGAAGTACATAGGAATATGGAATTGAGAGTCCATCTAAATTATGATCATCATAATATTGCCAACAAGGGCAACAAGAAATGCTAAGAAGATGAGAGAGAAGAGGAGATTGGGGGCTGAATGTGTAGAAGAAGCCATAGGAGAACAAAGTCAGTTGTAGTGGTCTGAATCATACATCTCCCTTTCTGTCCTTCCCAATTCATTTTCCTGGAGAGATCAGACAAAAATCTTTAATCTTACCCCAGTTTGGTCCTATCCTCATTTTATAATGTGCCAAATACATTATCTTTCCTAGTTCTACAATGATGTATATTATATTGAAATATATAATATTTTCAACTCTATTTCTACCATAGTTTTATCAAAAATTACCTAGATACTATGCTTTCTGTATTTTAAGGAAATATATTTAGACACTTTGAAATTTGGATAAAGTTAATAAGTCAAATTTGTTTAAAAAATAAAATATTCATACAGATAATCTCTCCACCTACCTCTTTGTCTCTATTTCTCTCTATATATTAATGTACTACTATATATATATCTATGGCTATGTATACATCTACACCTATAGTTACTTTTCTGTTTCTATTTCGGTTTCTCTTTATTTCTGTTTCTATTGCTATTTCTATTTCTATACGTATGTTTATATCCAACTTAGAAATTTTAAAACATTATTTGCTTTTGCTTATTCCTGATTTGCAAGAGCTACTGACTGCATTACTGACATCGTCATAAATCATATTCTATACACCTATATGATATTTATTCCCTGTTTTACAAATGCTATCTTACCTTTATAATAAGTCTTCAAGGGATTACTTTTTTTGTTTTCAAAAGTCAAGTTTGATTTTCAGAGAGATCAGTAATTTTACATATTTTGATAAAGTTCCAGCACCATAATCACATCTACATTTTCTCCAGGTACCCTGTTTCTTTGCCTCATCATGTTTCCTAATTTGTCTTCTTAAAGAGAAATCTTGTTTATCTGTACCACACATTACCACTTAATTATGGATGTTAAATAAAGCACAAAATTCTCAATTGTAGCTTTTAAGGCCAATTTAAAATTCTACCTGCACTCTCCTCAGAGAAAATTTCTCATGTCTGTCCCTCTGTTCCCTTAGGTAGGCCAAGCTTATTTATTCCATTGTTATTCAAATGGACAAATTAAGGAAGTCTGTTCTCTGGGAAACAAGCAAACAAAAATATTAATCAGTCCCATAAATATTGATAAACTAGCCACAACTAACTCTAGCTGAGAACTGGAAAATTACAGTCGTGAAATCCCAAAGCAAAATTCAATAGCTGCTGCTTGGGTCCTTCCTGGCTTCACCACTTACTAGTGACTTCAGATATGATACTTAAATTTTCTTTCTTCTGATTCTTCATCTACAAAATTGTGAAGATAAGAGCATGCATATTACATGGTTTTATGAGTATAAATATATTGATGAATGCAAATATAATTGAACAGTGCCAGCTGCTGGAAGGTGCAAGAGGATTAATAATATTAAGGATAAGTTTTTATTTTTTCAGTTTTATGAATTGGCATAATTGAGTGTGGAATTGATCCATAATGCACAATATATTGTCTGCTGGTGGATATTTTCTACTGGTGGCTATTTCCTTTTAGTGCAGATCATTTCTTCCTATCATTGCATAGAATTGTTTTCCTTTATAAATGCTATCACAATATTAATTGTTCATTTAATTGTTTTTCATTTTTCAATTGGATCTATTCTGCAACATTCTCTCCCTTATTTATTATTAGTAACACGTATAAGGTGTCCAACATGAGGGATGCCTGACATGTAGTTCTTTTTTTTTTTTTTTAATTTTTTTT